>WUAW01020477.1:30277-41737 GCA_017165845.1 Thaumetopoea pityocampa | reverse complement strand
CATAGACACCTGCAACACCACAGGGACTGAAGGTGCGACGTCGGCCTCTAAGAAAGGTGTAAGTAAGCTCGTTTCTTGAAGATCCCCAAGTCGTATACGTTTGGAAAATTATCCAGGGGTATATACGTTTTCAGCTCTTGTTGATAAGTATGAGTAATTAACTAACAGAACTATGTATCGATTCAAACCATCTTATCACAGTTAATCTATACTCAAAAGTAAATTACTAAAAGTAGCGATGTAAAGCGATTTTTTTTGAACAAATTTAAATTACATATTAAAACGTTAATATTTAACCATAAACAGGTAAACAGAGAAAGGACAAAATGATATTAAAATTAGATATAATTATTTTGAGAATAAAAGGACGAACCAAAATCTTCTTAGTGTGTGCCAGTACGCTTAAGGTTGAGGATAAAGATAGAGTATAATAGACTTAGTCGTTCACGGTTTTTTAATTTCCATTACCAGCCCGTGGACGTCCACCGTTGGTCGTGGGCTTCCTCCTTAAAAAGGGGGGATTAGCCATTATCTCCACGCTTGACAGGCGTCTTGGAGATGTACATTTGAATGATAAAAAGGACAATGATGCGGCCCATTATCCTGGTACACCCCTCAGCTGGTTCTCTCATTACCCACAGGAAGATATGGAGTGACGCTATTATTACGCCGGCGCCACACAGCAGACGGCTCGCGGTTACTTCGATCTCTTTAGATTGATTTATCATATTTCTATATTCTCTCAGGGCTTTCTCACCTGCCCCCCTTGCAAAGTTGAATTTCGACAATCGTTATCGTTAATAGAAATAAAAATAAAAAATAGAAAGGAAAAAAATGTATTGGAATGACACTTCTAATCGCCAAGTCACACGTGATTTATCGAGTAGAAGTGTCATTCCAATACATTTTTTCGTTTCTATTAGCGATAACGATTGTCGAATGTTAATTTGGCTAGAGGGGCTGTTTTTGTAGTTCAATCGTATTTATTTTTTGTAATAAATTTATAATACTTTTAAATATAACTCATGTATCCACATCGGTTTATTATTATGTATTCGATAGAAAAAATGTAAATATTGTATAACTAGTAAACATATGTGCCGTAAAATAATATTAAATATTCCGCTTAACCATTTTTTGTGCACGTCAAAAGAAACATTGGTTGTTGTAAAGTGGCAAGTCATCGGTAATTGACCGAATAACAGCTGGTAGGGCTCCACCACTAATCACTTGTTTAGCCAGTGGGTTATTGTTTGATTATTTTTTATTGAAAAAAAAACCGTAAACTAAGAATTGATTCCAGTGAAATGGATACGTAGAACAATTGTGCAACTTTATTGTGGTATTTATAGCAATGATAGTGTAGTGGTGTGACTATGCCAAATCGTAGATTTCGAGTACGAATCTAAGCCACCGAGTCGAAAATCTTGATTTTCGAAATCATGTGCGTATTATGCGTGCGTATCTGGGCTACGGATAGCCACTTTGTTCATTTAATGATCGTAGCAGGTGGAAAGAAGTGGTCTCTGCTTACCCCATTGGGAAAGAGGCGTGACTGCATGTATGTATGTAGTATATACTATGGTCCCTGCCTACCTTTATGGGATATCGGCGTGAGTGTATGTATGTATGTGTTTGTATGTGCGTATTAATAATTTAATAATTAATTATATCATTCGCTTTAAACGGCGAAGGAAAACACAGTTGGGAAACCTAGATGCCTTAGAGATTTTGACGGCGTGTGAAGTCTCTCAGCCATCCTGCATTAGGACAGCGCCGTGGGGTACAGCCTAACCCTTCCCATTCTGAGAGGGGACCGACGCCCTACAGTGAGCCAGTAGATGGGTTGACGATGATGACGTTTATACAGGTGTCATTGGTCACTGTATTTATATATATTTCTGACAAATTTCAAGTCACTCCGCCTAGTAGAGCTATGAAGAGGAAGACAAAATTATCTCAGTTCTTCTGCTATTTTTCATAGCGGCTGCAAATTCACGCCATTTCTCCCAGTGTCGAGTGTATATATTTTTGGAGTTATATAATATTTTTCCAGTTAACAATAAAATATCGGTGTGTCACATTTTATTGCTTCTTGGGAGTTTTGTAGTTAATCCGACGAGTACCACTTTGACCAGGCAAAATTCCCGCATGTCTATTGTCTTGAAAAAATACGGCCACTTTGTTATGTTAGTCACAGTTTTATTCCAATGTTACAATATTGTACACGATTATTGACGATTAATATAGAAAACCGCACAAAATTTACATACGTCATAATAAACTAATACAAAACGTTAAAATAAAACTTCAAGTGCTACTTCACTCGGGTTGCCGCCAGAACTCCCTTATCTCAGTTATTTGAAGTATTGAATTTTCACGCGTCGCGACAGTGATGACCAAAAATGCACTTGTGCACGAAACCCGCTATGACAATTAACCGTAGTACCGTTGGAACGGACCGTCTGGTCTGGAGGCTAAGACACTAGTGTTAGTTTTGAGAATTTGAGACAACGCGACAGATCTCCACTTTGACGTCTAGTTACCGCTGGTCGAAACAATCTGGGAGTAGACAACTTTTGAAAAATTATTTTAAACACTTTTTATGTTCAAAACCATACCAATGTATAAATATTTATTTAATATAAATATTATATACACCTTTAAATGCAATAAAAATATATTTATCAATATAAATAAAAAATATACCACAAATTCGCGGCAGTGTGGTCACGTGACCACGTTTGACGTCATTGTGCAATAAATCAAATTAAGGTTATGTGCGAAGTTGTATTTACTTAGAGTTTAACCGCGAATTTAAATTAATGACGTGACAATTTCTATCAATGTTGTGCTGTGCAATGTGGATGAGTTTATAATATTATAAAAAGTAATGAAATACCAAAAAATAAATCTGATAAAATATATCTATCAACGCTCTCGGAGTGTATATTTATTGAACGTAGACATCACGTTTTCTGATCAACGTTTCTAATCACGTGAATTACAGATTAAAAAAAATCTTGATTATCATCATCATCATCATTTCAGCCCGTGGCTGTCCACTGCTGAACATAGGCCTCTCCAATCGACTTCCAGCGCGACCGGTCCATAGCCACCTGCATCCAGCGAGACCCAGCGATCCTCACCTTATTATGATGAAATTATATGAAGAGAAAATTAAATAAATAATTATTTATTTCATATTCGCATTGTTATGAGCCTTTTATCGATATGCTATAATTATTAAATCATTAATTTTAATATTTAAACATACTATCAATTCATGGATTAATTACCAAGTACATACATACATACACTCATGCCCTTTTCCCTGGCTCTCCGGCGGGGAATCGAACCCCGATCTCCCGCGTTACAGGCGGGTATACTGACCACTATACTACCGAAGAAATGTGGTAGGCAGAGACCACTTCTTTCCCCTTGCTACGAGCAAAGTGGCTATCCGTAGCCCATTTTTCGCCCCCGCGGAAAACGAGACGTGTCGGGTGGCGAACCACGACGCCGCCATTTTAAGGTCTAAAAGCGTTAAAATACTTCATTGCGTTCCCACGAAAAGGAAGGAAAGGAAAGAGGTTGAGGTAGGAAAGGTGTATTGAGCAAGGAGTATGGAATTTGGGAAAATGATTATAGTATATAGGATACCCCGTATACTTATGTCTATTTGCCGGACAGGCTAAAAGACTAAGTACTCCTTGACCATAAGACCATAATTACCAAGTAATTAATTGAAAATGAATCGCGGTCGCTAAATTTTAATATTTTCTTATACAACTGAATAAGGCGGCGTCGTGGTTCGCTACCCGACACGTCTCGTTTCCCGCGGGGGTGAAAAGTGGACTACTGATAGCCACTTTGTTCGTAGCAAGTGGAAAGAAGTGGTCTCTGTCTATCCCAATTCATCGGTAGTATAGTGGTCAGTGCACCCGCCTGTTACGCGGGAGACCGCGCTTCGATTCCCCGCCGAAGAGCCAGGGAAAAAGGCGTGAGTGTATGTATGTAACTGAATAAGAAAATTTACTTTAATCATTCATACCGATATATTCTACTGAATTGTAAAGCTGAAGTGGCAGTGTACGAATACTTAGCTCGCAGAACCGAAGGACGTTGGGGTCCTAAAGTGCCTGAGTGGCGAACGCCAACCGGAAAACGTAGTGCGGGTAGACCCCCGATTAGATGGACTGATGAGCTGGCTCATAGCCCCTCGGTTTGGTGATCATTGTAGGAGGCCTATATCCAGCTGTGGCCGGTTGTGGGCTGATATGATCCTGATGATGTGTTGATCATCGAATTTGATCAACTTTCTTATTCTACTATAATAGCAAAGAAATATCGAGGCTCGTGTTGGTGCAGCTCTGGTGATATGGTGAAGAGGTCTAGTGTTGTAATCGACGAGTGTATGAAAAGATATACGAACGTGGATGAGGCGAGAATTTGTGTCAGGATCGCAGATGTAGCAAGCTCTGGTCTGTGCTTACCCTTATGCGATACCGGCGTGAGTATATTTATGTATGTATGTAATTCTTGTGTTGTCCGACTCTAGTGGAAAGTGTGACACATTGAATACTTCAGTGAATTAGGCAATAGACAAATTTTTCTTTTCTTAATCTACTGAATGAGACCAATGGTCAGATATCGAACGCTCTTGATTGTTATTATTTTTCAAGGTTACACAATGGAAATTGGATAAAATTAATTGTTCGTTTGCTTTTAATTTTCATTTATTTGACAATTCTGTCTCAAATTACTGGAGTGGAGGTAGTATATGTTGGGGGGGTCACTAGGTTAAGTGTTAGTTTTATTATTAGAATTGATATTTAAGATGTGGTTGGTACAGCACAAAGCATCACACAACTTATCACCATCATCATTATTTTTTAGGGCCTTGTCCTTAAGAAGGAGGGATATGCCATAATCTGCACTCTTAGCTACCGTCTTGGTGATCGCAGTCCATTTTGATTGGATAACAGGATAACTTAACTTTCGCTTAACTGAACTTAACGCTGTTGTCCTAGTACAACCCTTAGCTGGTTACCACCGCATACTCTTCCCGTAAGAGATAGAGTGACGCTAATATCATGCCGGTGCCACACAGTAATATTCACTCGCAGAGTTCACAGCACGCTAGATGAGAAGTGACAGTTCGTTTTGTTATTTTTGTCAGTAAGATGAACCTGTCACTGTTATATAGTTAATCTGCTTAAATTTGTTCTTCACAGTGAATTCTATACATACCTGGTGGTGTTATAGGTTTGGTTTGTGCGACCATTGTACTAATACTAATAACAGGTAGGTCGCTATGTCATGCCCGTTGATTTGCCGCCCGGATAGCGTCCGGCTTCTAGGTACAGCTGCTAATGACGGCTTATTAATGTACTCGCTGTTTTGTGATGATCGCTGTCTCGTGACTGACGGTGTGCGAATATGAATGGTTTCAACAGTCGACTTATTAGTTACTACTAATTTTATAATTGGAATGCAATATTAGTGGAACAGTGTTTCCTTTATTCGAATAATCGTTACTAATTTGTAACGGACAGACAGTTACACATTAGTTACTGACAGTTACGCAAATGCACATATCACGTTCACCGTACACCGAGTGGGACGCCTTCAACTCTAATTATTTTCTATGTGTTAGAATAATTTGTTGACATGAATGATTCTTTGATGTTATTTATATCACCGATGCCCAAAGTGTCTATAACAGAGGTTACCAAACTTTTTTTTCTCATAGACCACTTTCAAAATTTAGCTGGTTCCGGTGGACCCCCTGCAGCTACATTTCTACCATATTCCCAAAAGTCGACAAAAAATGTGAAGATTAGATCTAACTATGGAAATTTGCGTACACCAACGTAGACCCCCATCGAGTTTCCCGTGAATCCCTGGGGGTCTACCTGGACCACTTTGTGAACTAAGGGTCTATAAGGACTTCTAGGGATCGACGATATCTTCACTACAGTCATAAATTTAAATCTTTCAAAGTGAGTAGTACTATACCAGTTATCAAAGACACACATGAAGTTGATGAATTTGCAAAAATTCAATATTAGCTAACGCTGTTGGTTTTATATTATTAGCTGGTTTACAGCACAAAAAGTCTTTGGGGACCTCTAATTTATATTTCACTCAAAGATCGTACAGCTCCCTCCGAGTATAATATAACAAACAACGCGTTCCGGGTGCCGAC
Source organism: Thaumetopoea pityocampa (assembly GCA_017165845.1). Classification (NCBI taxonomy): domain Eukaryota; kingdom Metazoa; phylum Arthropoda; class Insecta; order Lepidoptera; family Notodontidae; genus Thaumetopoea; species Thaumetopoea pityocampa. The sequence continues at coordinate 35,526 of WUAW01020477.1, read as the reverse complement.
GGGGCTGCCTCGTGTCTGCAGCGCGTCAGGAATGTTTGCTGAAACGCGCGTCGATTGCCTTTGTGCTACAGTGCGTAAAAGACGCGACGCGTGCGGGACCACCTCAACCACGTACTGCACGTGCAGCCACCAGACTCGACTGCTCATTTTAACCTCTGCTGCAGGCTTTCCACCTCTGTAATGAGCCTGTAGAAAGATCCGCATATCAATTATACAGGAGAAAAATGTAATTTAAGTCAATATTAACAATAGAAAATAATTAAAAATGTTACTAACAAAATGAGCCTTGGTTACTTGATCTAATAAATAAATTAAATTATATTGTTCACACTCGTTCATCGTTAGTGAAAATATAACTTTAATTCAAAATCATAATTTTTTTCGTAAATGCTCTGGTGTGAGCGATGACGGACGGATTAACAGAGACTAAAATATAACCTATATTTCACCGAAAATGTAAAATTTTATTATACCGAAAAATGTCAATAACACGATTTTCTGTGTATGTAACTCTCTCTCTTAAAATTTCGTACAGACTGTTTTATTCTTAGCATGCCATATATTATGTAGTTTCTGTCGTTCATTGTCGATTGTCACTAAACTCCTTTATGGCACTTAATAGGGACGTTGAATTCGAGATCAAATAAGAAAATAGTGTGTATCTTTTGATAAATTATTGCCGGAAATTTTAATGAATTATTCCGCAGTATTTAAGTCGGAATAATACCTTTAAGACTATAATGGTTTCATCAAAATCTACCGACTGGTTTTTGTGTGAAGTTCAAACAAACAAACATCGATAGATTTGGTTTCAGAAGCCCTTAATTAGTCGATCTGAGTAGTTTTTTTTAAACATCTTTAATTTATAAAATTTAACATTTAACAATTTTATAATAGTATAGATTTTATTATGGACATTGAAGTATCAATTTATTTCCAAGATGAGATATTATTCAAATAGGGCGATGCATAAACGGCGCGGAGTACGTAGAGACTGTGAAATTATTCATACCGAAGACGTATCGTTTGCTAGAAATCAATATTGAATACGGTTGCATCCATGCGCGTGTCGCTCGTACCTAGCGGCGTTCAGACGTTATGCATCACACACACACACACACACACACACGACGTTGGAAGGGTATAATTGACTAAGAGCTATTATACTAATGCATTAAATTGGTGTGCAATTAAAGAATATTTTATTCTATTCTTTTTGTTTCGCGGTTAAAAACCTACATGAGACTCCCCGCAAGCCGCGGCGATGCCTTGCGGGGCATGTCTGACTCATACTGACTAAAAACTCTGCTGTGGCCTTCATCGACACTTCTTCACAAAAGGTCTTCGGGATCCTCTGTGGATAACTTATCAATGCCCCTCGGTGTCTCGCTCTTTGGAGCACTTCTCGGGGGGGGGGGGGGGGGACACCTACTTCCGAACCTTCTACCCACATGAGCCGTTCATGTTGCCGTCCTTCCTAGAGACCACTTTGTATAATCGCTCAGGACTGCCGCCCATTGCGTCTACGATCTCCGAGGCCTTCTTCTTCTTGCAGGGGGGATTCTATGCTATTCTATAGCAAGTTTAAAAAGGAGCGCTTCAGTCCATTTTTTAATTAATAAAGTGTTCCAGCTAATTCTGAAACATCTAATCATATTTGTAATTCACGTACGGTCTACATTATAGACACCAATAAACTTAACGGTGAACTAGGCCAGCGTGGTATATTATCCCCCCTCCTGATAAGGAGAGGTCCGTGCCCCTGTAGTGAGGATGAATATGGATTGGGGGAAACAAGACAGACTATTCAAAATTGCTCTAGACAAAATTTTTAAGCCAATTTTTAGAAATAGAGATGCACAAAGAAACAGAACAGAGGCTATTCTGTATAAAATTACATTTGTTTTAGAGAGTGATACATGATCGATGTGAGTTGAAATACATGGTGACAAGGATTGAGAAAGGCTGCTCCAGTGGTTTGGTCATTTAGATATAATGAATGAGATTCGAGTGACGAAACGAATAAATGTGAGTGGACGTGTCGGCAAACGGCGCCAAGGAAAAAACTTAGAGTCATTGCTCTAATAGAATTTTGCATTTACATATATATTGTATTGAAATTATGTTTGATAGGCGTGTGATATCCCAGAAGTCGAGGTGCGGGATTTTAGACCTTCAGACGGAGCAGCAATCTTGCGTAGAACGACGGCTTGAGTGGTTGGTTCCACATCGCCATAATATTGGACAGTAATATCGTAATATCTCTGGAGAAGAGCTCAAGATGGGCGCATCACAAAAGATGGGACACAGAGGTTCTGGTAGAGATCTCTGAGCTCCTCAGCGGTGTCAAGGGAGGTCACCGCAAGAGTTTTGACTTGAGTTAAGGTCTCAAGTGTTCCAGTAACTTTTAAGATTTTAACCCGCATATCAAAACAAATTGTGTATGTCACGAATATACAAACCTATAAAACAGTTTCAACAAAGAGGAAATTTAATTCTTCATCACCACAATAATATTTGAGTTTTTTAACAAATTCTCTATTAACTATAAACACACAAACAGAAATATAATCTTTAAATTAAAAAATATATTTATTTCAGTGCACAACTTTATAGAACTACTTTCTATACTTCTGTTCTGAGTTTAGAATTTACTTATCCAAATAGATCGGTTATATGATTCACACGGAGTAAGTATGAAAAGTATATTATGAATTAAATGAAAACTCGTTTCACCGTAGACATCGTTTTAAATATAATATTTATATGGTTTTATGTACAGTTTATCTGACATTGTCTGTTTTTAAATCAAATGTTAGAAGATCCGAATGAACAATTTATATAAACGGAATGCGTGCGAATATCTTGGACACCTCACGTCGTCCAGTTAGGTGAATTCGGCCTCGAGACGGAATACAGTCGCTGAATCCGACTCGGCTGGACAGCGTTCGAGTCTTCTAGGCAGAATGATATTGTAATGATTAATAAGACTAGAGTATTTAAACGGTGCGTGTTACCAGTGATGACCTATGGATTCAAGACATGGCCGTCCGAGACAGCGCGGTGTAAGTTTTTTTTAAATTTATTTACAAACAGCTACATTTATAAATTGGCCTTATGAATAATTTTTTACAATATATTTCTACAAATGTAGTCAGTTCCGTTATACACAAATCATTACAACAAATTTTAGGGGCCTATATAAAAATATTACATAAAAATAGTAAGGGTTCTGGGTTATGATTCAGGAAGTTAATGTTTATTTATAACAATGAATATTTATCAACTAATACAGCTACAAAAGAAAAAAATAATTATGTGATAAATGTTTCATATATACTTAAGTTACTGGACTAAGTGGAGCGAAGACCTACTTTGAATTCTATGCAGTTGATGCAGGCGGCACAATGTGGCGTTCTTTGTCCGCTCGGTGTGGCGATCATTAGAGGAGAGGAGGCCTATGTCCATCAGTGGACGTCTGTGGGCTGATATGATGATTTAAGCACATAAAAAATAAAAAAAACGATGTGCTTACTTATTTAAATAGAATTTATTAGCATTAAATCGAAGCGTGTCAAGGGCGCAGTTTGATTTTTTTAGGGGCTTTAAAGTCAACCCCATTATTGCCTTACATTGCTTAAACCTATTTCCAATTTAAATTTTGCGTATTAATTATAGTAAGTAGTACTTATAAAAACTGTCTCTGACGATTCACTGTAGACTAAGGACATAGTTTTTGGGCCGCCAAAAAAGTGGCGCTAACAAATATATAATGTACAATGCGATTCAAATAAGAATAGGAACGTCAATGACCTCTATCTGTCAAATGTCACTTGAAAAGCACGTTTTGCAAAGAATACTTTATTTAAAAAGTCTTACGTCAAATTTAAATAAAAACGTTAAATAATAATAAATTAGCCAAATATAGTATTTAATTATTTAAAGTCATTATTAGTTTGAATTGACAGCTATGATGTCACAATATGGCGCAAAGTCGATCCTATTCTCATTTGAAGCATTGTACCATTTCGATACCAAAAACATTCCTCTTTATGCTCCTCATCAGATTTTCATTTTAAATTCTAAGACATTCCATGCCTTTGACATTCCAAATGTTGCACATCCTCTAACCGATTAAAAGTAAGTACTACCACTGGGTTGGTTGTTAGGGTCATCACCCTCCGCGGATGACTGCTGACGTGATTCCCGCGCTCAGGCGCAAGGGCCAAGGCGGACGCCGCACAGTTTTTAGTGGGTGCAATCCTCACATAACCGTCGTGCTGTGTGCCCTCGGCGCGACGGTATGGGTCAGCCATTTTCCGTGCGTAAAAAAAGGGTCATCACCCTAACAATTATATGAAAGGTTTTCTGTCGTCACCTATCACGGAGGTATTTACGTGAAACGCTAATTACATTATTAATTCAATACATCACGCTAACACACAATTTACATTGCTCGATGTAATAGTAATTTATTTAATTTTAATTATGCTCAGTGTACATGAACATTTAAGCAGATTTTTTTTCAGTCAAACAGGCGATTAGAGGTCTGTTTTAATTTACATGTTTTAAGATTATCTGTTTAAATTGAAACTTGTATTTCTTGTGATATTCACCGAGTGTTATTGATATAACGAGCCGCTGGTATTTCGGCACAGTCGCATACGCTATGACATACTATAATATCCCCAAATATTCTATTTATTGGGATACAATGGTGCTAATTCTACTGTAACAGAACTTAAATAAATTTAGTCTCTATCTATCTTTTTCTAATGTCAAACTCCAAAACGAGATAGCAATCATTTATTGTGAGCACCAACCGTACATTTCTGTTAAACGGTTCAAAAAAATTTTGCTATTTTGCGTATCTTTAGTCTGTATGTACCGGGGTCGCCTAAATCTTTAAATTTTGACGTTTCTAAACGAAACTGACAGCACCAAAATTGTAGGTATCTCGTTTTGGTGTTCGACATTAGAAAAAGATAGGGAGAGACTAAATTTAGTTAAGTTCTGTTACGGCAGAATTACCACCAATATCCCGAAAAATAGATAATGAAGTGAAGCCCTTTGGAATTGGAGGCACAGAGATCCCCAGGTTATACTATAAATGCTGAATGATATTCACACAGGAGAATTTAAGGTAAAGGGTTCCTTTATCATCATATTCAACCAATTATCGTCCGTATTATAGGGACAAGTGCCTGCCTTAAACAGGAAGGGAATTAAATCGCAGTCCAGTTCTGGTC
>WUAW01020477.1:17557-29822 GCA_017165845.1 Thaumetopoea pityocampa | reverse complement strand
CCTCCCCTGATCGAAATGTAAGGACATCTGCATGCCCGCATGGGTGTGTGAAGTCTACCAATCCGCACTAGGCAAGCGTGGTAGACTACGGCCTAAACCCCCTCTAAAAATCGTGATTACATTAAATTTAAAATAATTATACTAAAAAAAAGTGAAATGCTTACATAATACATGACGTCTTTTCCAATTGCATATTAAAAAAGTATCTGAAACAGAATCTCGCTTTTTGAAAACGGTTCGTGTAACATGGACCCATAGTTTGAGTGATTAAGTTGTCTGCTTTGACGTATAAACTTTATATGAAAAATCTGTATAGCGGCCAAGTAGATAGTCGGAGAAATAAAATTGTCACATATAAATTTTATGTCAACACCAACGTTATTAGACATTTCCTTATTGAATTCCCAACTTAGTCCATCAAGTTGTCACTAACGGTGCTAGTTAGGTTATAAAAAAAAAAAACGTTGAAGGTTCTCGGCATCTACGAACACGGAATTCGTTCATACAAGTCTCTAAGTTCGCGGTTTCTGTGGTTGAAACATATTTCGATAAGAATTTACTTTCAACCTTTCCGTTATACGTTTATTAAAGCAAATAAATGAACATATGTAACATTGCCTTATATTAAAGGCTTTTATGCGCGTCTTTTTCGATTCTAATTTTGAAACGCTTTAGTAGATAATTTAGGATGATTGCCAGAGAGTTGTATATAAAAACTTTTTCATTTTTCAGGGCTATAAAATTCTTATGCTGGCTGTAGGCAGCATCGGCATTAGCCGGCACTGGCAAGCACTAGTGCACTAGTGCAAAATTAAAAAAAAAACAATATATTATTATTTTTAATTTGTTTACGATCTGTGTTCTGTTAGAAATAAAAGACCGAGAGTACCGGGTGCTCTGGTTATACTTACCAAACAAAAATATTTAAAAATGCACTCATGATTACTCACTTTAATAGTTAACCCTTTCCTCATCTGGCAAGACTAAAAAAGTTGGTTGATTAGTCAGTGGATGGCGTGAAAATTTCATATTAATTTGATAAATTAGAAATAGAAGAGTGGAATTTTATTTAAAAAAAAAATAATTTCATTGCAGTGGAAATTAAAAGCATTATATCATCGAAAACATTTGTTGTATAACATACTATTTCTACAAACCTTTGTGTGTAAACGCCTTTTTGGGTTACTTTCTCTGCAAACGGCTGGGCACTCGGTGTTCCGAGACGGAAATTGACTCCGCAGCGTTGGTAGTTGTGTTCGCTTATTGTTAGAGACGTGTAGTGACTATTTGTCTGCCTTTACACCTACTGCACGTTCACATACGTCTTTTTAAAGATCTGTCTTTTTGAATAGTTTATTTTTTATTCTATGAAAAAAAATACCAACTCGTATTTGACGACTGATTGGTACAGTGGTAGTGACCCTGCTTTCTGTGCAATTGGTCCCTGGTTCGAATTTTGGTAAGGACTAACTGTATGATGAGCACTACTGTGTATATCTGAGTCACGGGTGTTTATCTATATATGTATTAGCATTTATCGGTGTATAAATATGTATATCGTTATCTAGTATTCAAGACACACGGAATCCTGATTTGGGGTAAGATCAATGTGTGTGAATAAAAATGTGTCCACAATGGTGGTAATTTTGCTATAATACAACCTAACTAACTTAGACTTTCCTATCTTTTTCTAATGCCAAACGCCAAAACGAGATAGCAAAAATTTTTAGCGCGTTAATTTTTAGCGAGATAGCAAATTTTTTACCGACCCACATTTCTGTCAAAAGGTACAAATAATATTGCCTTTTTGCGTAGTTTTAGTTGGCACTTTCCGCGGGCACATCTAAATTTCTTAATTTTGACGTGTTTAAAAAAAACTGACAGCCCCAAAGTTGTACCTATCTCGTTTTGGCGTTTGGCATTAGAAAAAGATAGGGCGAGTTTAAATTTAGTTAAGTTCTGTTACAGAAGAATCACTAGAATCTTACGCATTCTAGAAAATTACCGTCATTATTGCCATCCACTGTTGTAAATGACTATACGTCAAAAACAGACTGATTCCTTTTTTGAAACAGTGTGAAAAATAAGTAAAATGACTGACTTATAACTTAATGTTTATTTAAACATGTCGACTGAAACTTTAAGCGTAAATAAACACGTTGACTGGGACGATTTGCTAGATTTTTAATTTTAATTATATTCGTGTCCGTCATTTGAATTGTAGGTTCATATCAGCTTATACAAGTGTTGGACGAAATAAATATCTTTTTTTCATTATGTATTTTGCTTTTTTTTTGTAGTTTTAATGGAGATTTTGACTTTGAAGGAAGGTTTAAAGCAATTCAGAAAGTACCACTTAAATATTCTTAATTTTATTGCACACATGTATTTAAATGTTACCTTTTAAAACAATTATAAAGAGCTGATGTGTTTTATTATCGAGTTTTATATTGTCTTAAGAGTTGCTGTGACCTCTACAGTGTGTTAACTTGATGAGTGTCATTTGGAGAATACAACCCGTAATGAATCACCAGTCCAATTCTAGTAATATTAAGTTATTAATTCTGTCCCAAAGAGTCCTGGGTTCAAATTCCGGTAGTGACAAACATTTGTGTGATGAGCGCAAATATATATATCGGAGTCATGGACGTATTTATCTAGTTATGTATTGTATTTCTCTATGAAATTATGTATATCGTTGTCTAGTACCCAAGATACGGGGAATCCTAGTTTGGGACTAGATCAGTGCGTGTTAGTGTCCAGAATATTATTATTATTAATTAACCTGCGGCCTCTTTTTTTACCTTATAATTATCCCGACCTATCAGAGTTTGCTGTATCAGGCGTTCAAGATAATATTGACTCGTCTGGCATCAAACCCGTAGGTCGGGACAATTTCCCCTGCTACCAGTGTCATTGAGACACTAGTTCAGAAACTTTGAGAGGTCGTGTAAATGTTAGCGTGATCGGCCGGGTTTCGAATCTCAGAACTTCCGACCCAAAGCCGAGGTCATAGATACTACGCCACTAATCTATTTTCAGGTCAATTCTGAAATATAGGCGAACTGGTGATGACCATGGATGTTTATCCATGTATAAATATGTATATTGTTGTCTAGTGTCCAAGACACGGAATCTTAGTTTGGGACTAGATTACTGTGTGTGTCCAAATTAGTGTATTCATCCATTGTATTTCCAATCCGCATTCGTCCCCTTTACAGGGGCACAGACGTTCCCTAATCAGGAGAGGGTTAGGCCGTAGTCTACCACGCTGGCCTAGTGCAAGTTGGTAGTCTTCACACACTTATTTGGGCATGCAGGTTTCCTCAGGGAATTTACCTTCTCCGTTAAGTACATTAGTGTCTACAGTGTAGACCGTATATGAATTAGAAATAACTCGGTAGTACGGGACTATCTACGACCTAATTGACCGGGATACGACCGGAATGGAACCTATGACCTTGTTGACTGCAAGCCGTGTTTGACACCACTGGGCCGGGCCAGCAATGTACATACCTTGTCAAATATGTGTATAAAGTACTATATAATTTTTTTTTTTTTTATTGAGTTTTGATGTTTTTTATGCCGATAAATTGTACGATACCTTTTAGCTAAATTGAAAATGTGCAAATTTAGAGTATGATTAAAAGTTTCTTGATTGTCATTCGCAACCGATTGAATTTGATCAAAGCGCTAAATTAATAATTTGAAGGATAAGAGTTTTGTTCAACCATTATTTTTGTATCATCACAAAAAATATTTAGTACAAGGTTTCACCCGTTCGTGTGAATGTCGGTTTTCGCGGTAAATTGAAAATCTCAAAATAATTGAAAGTATAATTAAAACCAGGATCTATTCTTACTTGAGCTCCCGTATCATAATGGCGGTTACTGAAACGGAGGTCTGTTCGAATCTGGTCTGTATCTTCAGTTCTATTTGTCCAATTCCGATGTAACACGCTGCATATTCAAGCTGGAATAGTACTTTTAAGACTGCAGCAGTGTGACCAAAATCCACCCGTTGGTTTTTGCGTGAAGCTCGAACAAACATATATCGATGGATTTTGTTTCAGAAGCCCTTAATTAGTCGATCTGAGTAGTTCTTTTATGAATATCTTTAATTTACAAAATTTGACGTGTAACAATTTTATAATAATACTAGTTTTAGCCCGCGGCTTCGCTCGCGTGAAGTTCGATTTTTCCCTATATGAGAAATCCCGATACAGCTGTAGATTTATATAAAAATCCTAAAAACCACTTTTACTTGACCTCTTATACCTTAATGTCGGCTACTAAAACAGGGATCAAGCTGTATCTTCAATTCTATTGGACCGATTTTGATGAAACATACCGCAGTATTTAAGTTGGAATATTATCTTTAAGACTGTAATAATTTGAACAAAATCTACTCGTTAGTTTTTGCGTGAAGCCGGAACAAACAAACAAACATCGACGATGTTTCAGAAGCCCTTAATTAGTCGATCCAGAAGCCCTTGATTAGTTTGTTATTACATAAATACATATCTTTGATTTTAGAAAATTTGATATTAACAATTTTTTAATAGTATAGATAGATAGATTGTCTTGAAAACAATTGTATAGTGCGAGATGTTTTCGATTTTCACGTCGTCGCCGCGCACTTTCTTACTCTTTCAATGCAAATGTGCTGACCAATCGACGCATGCGCACGCATAAAACGATCGTAAAACTCGCGCGCATTGTAGATTAGAGCGTATTATTCACCGTGTTGTGTCGGACCGCCTGGTTATACACAAATTCATAATATTAAACCAATAATGCTAATCGTACGAGTTTTAGCAGGAATTTTGATTGTTTACGTAATATAAACGCTTACGGTTAAAAATTTAACATAAACCATTCAAATAATCACTTAAATGAAAGAATAGCAGTTTTATGACGTCGAATGAAATAATATTCAGACAGCCAGAAAATATGATTACTTAATAAAATATAATTTGGAGTTATAAAAGTAGCTGGTTACACCACACCGCGCCGTTTCACCTTAGTTTAAAGTTACCAGACGTTAACTGTCAAGGTGAGCATACTCTAACATTCAGTTAATAAATGCGGTATGTAATTATGCTTCTGTGATAAATATATATACACATTCAATGTAGTAAGTATCAAGAAAATAAAAAAAGAATCATTCATCAATATTTATTTTATGGCATTCAAATGAGGCACCTTTCCTTAGGCCGTAGTCCTCTTCTACGGAGACGTGATCCTTGAGGAGTACAGTGGTAGTCGTGAGCCACAGTAAACATCTCAAGGTGCTGAGTTGGAGGGAGAGCAAGCTTAAAAGTCTTCCCGAGAAGAAGTCGAAAGGTACTCATGGTACCCATTAGGACATACACAACGTACCCCGAAGCCCCTGCGACGTGTTGATGAAGGTCATCGTAGTATTGTACTGCGCCGCAGGTCTGACAAACCCTGCAAACCGCACCCGCGATTTGCGGAAGTTCTACGCAGGATATAGTTCTACGACAATAAGGCTCTATTGCTTGTATTGCAATTACCCAACCTTGCGCTTTACTAAAAGATTTTTCTTAGACTAATTGAGGGAAAGAACAATTACCTAAATCTAAATTAAAAACTTAATTCTTACAACCTGATAGAGAACAAATATAGGAAAATAAAAATATTTCACTTTTCATATTTTATCTTCTTCATTCGACAAAATAGCTGGGTCTCGTTGGATGCAGGTGGCTACGGACCGGTCGCGCTGGAATTCGATTGGAGAGGCTTATGTTCAGCAGTGGACAGCGACGGGCTGAAATGATGATGATGAATGATGATTCGACAAATGGAAATAAAACAGCCTGTGATTGTTTATATAACTGCGAATGTGTAGCGCCTAAGTTTAAACACAGCGGTTTGTTGGCGTTCAATATAGAAATTTAGTTGATAATGTATTTTAGTTGAACAAACTAAAAAAAATCAATAGGTAACAAAGGTATATCTAGGTATACTCAGCCTCCTTCAGCGAATCTTATAGTTTTGAGTTGACTGACTCAAAACGCCTTCCTCGAATTTTAGTTTAGGAAACGAAAAGTCAGATGACCATATCTGCTGAGGACGGTGTTTGCTTGATGACTGTTGCAAAGTTTTTCTTTAAAAATGTGCATTATAATGTTTTTGTTTTAAATTACTACACAATAAAAATTATAATTATTACACAAATCTGGACGCTCTCGCGGAAAGGTCTGATAATGCCTGATCGTTTATTTGCAGTTTGTTCCTCTGGAGAAAATTCTTGAATGAACTACACCGCGATAATAAAAAAAACTGTTAGCATAACCTTGAGTTTTGAGGTACTTTGTTGGGATATTTTTGGGTTTCACCTCGATTTTGAGGCACCATTTCGAGAATTGTTAGCATGTCGTACTTGTAAACTCATGTCTTATCGTCAGTTATGATGCATTTCATGAAGGTGGGATCCGAGGAAGATCGGAAAATCATAGCTTCTGCTTTCAATGTTATTTTTGGGCAATATCTAGTTCCTTGGAACCAGTCGTATCATGATAAATACATTTGTCGTTCCTTGAGCTAACTTTGTAAGACTCCTACGATGATTAACGAGTATCAGCTTCTTGATTCTATGTTTTCGTCTTATGTGTTTCGTCTATGTTTTCGTCGTTCGGACAGTTAACCATAACAAGGCAACTCAATTACCGATTTTCGACTTCCTTTGAATGCTTTATAATTTATATCATCTATACGCCTGTGCTTTTGACGTTTACGATTCGCGGTAGGACACCTGCAACAATTTTAATGACTCAACACACGAAATTTCTTTTGTAAAACAATACTTAAGTAAACTTTATGGTCAACTAATTTTTTCTACTGCAAAAAAAAACGATGAGCACGCCAAAGTATTATTAATTAAAACTGCAGCGTCGTCTGTAAGTTGATGTTACAGTTTTATTAAGTGGACAGATTGGTGCAGACTCAGATTTCTGAGGGTGCAGAGTATTCTTTATTTCTGGAGAGTTTTTCGTATTCAGATTTTAGTTTTCGTATAATATATCACTGGCCAGTGCACTAGTGTCTAGCAATATGATATTTTAATGCTTCACTTGCCAAATTGATTAACTTCGCTTTCTGAATTTTATTTAATTTTTATGTCAAAGCTTCTAAAGATTGACTCCTAACTGTATATATTAAAAAAACCTTAATAAATATTATGTATTAACACTACTAAATGATATTTCTTTCAGCCACTGTATAATATATAATTTATACTATTTTTCATTTTACTCAGCTTTTTATTTTATGAAGCTATCGATTTGGCAAATGAAGCGTTAATTTATCGATATCGCGCTGGCCCTAATCGTTCAGTGCGTACCAACCCGTAATGAAAATATTCCTCTTATATATGGTCGTGCATGGTTATACTTCTGTAGCGATGTCATTATCGTCTGGTGTCGGTCCTGTTAGCGTATATTACATAACATTACCGTGCTCGTGTCATGTTCACTATGTACATGTATGCGCCGTGGCGTGTTGCGGAGACCGCGATGCGCCTGCGCTCCCGACCCCACCGCGGGTAATTTTCCAATAAACAAGAGTTTGTCGTTTTGCAAATAGTTTGTTACTAACTGGTGGATGAGACGATTGGGTATATACCTATGTATGTACGTCGAGTTATTCGATGCTAATTCAGTAATGAAATGTGCTAGTGAGAAGGGGAATTTTTATAACTTCAACATTATTCATGATTACAATTTGTTTGAATGCATTGTTCGGCAAGGCTTCCACAAATTTGATAACGATTAATGACAGGTCCTTTGAAAGACATGGCCGGCCTTACCTCTCTATGTCGGTGATTCGATTCAATGGTTTTGATAGTTTCGCTCTTGACCGGGTATCGTCGCGCAGTCCCACTGTGGTCAAACGCCGATTTTGTTCTAATTAACGAGTATCTATCTCGGTTAGCTGCAATTCCAGTGCGTTTGTTTTAAAATCCTCCTTCGAAATTTAATTACATCAGTAGTTTAGCTATTTTCTTCAGCTTCGAAGGGAGGGTGTCTATGAAAATAAGTATCGTAGACGGTACCAATGCTGATAGACTTTTTTTTAATAACAGTCAACACCCGCATTAGGATTAATTTCTGTGTCGCGGGGACTTTACATACAGGGTTTTTCAACAAGAACTTTGTTTTCTAAAACAAAATAAAACAAAGAATTTAGATGAAGATGATTCAAATTTTTATTGTATTACGAAGAGAAAAGTTTGGCAATTATGAATGAAAAATGATATCTGGCAAATGTCCACCACGACCACGCTGACAGATGTCAATTCTTAACAAATTTCATTCAGATGTTGTTCAGATGAAAATTCACATGTTGTTGGTGTTGCCCCAATTGAAAACAAAGTTCTTGTTGAAAACCCCTTTACAAGGAACGAAAATAACGGAAACCTAGAACACCCAGACTCAGAACAACAATTTGTGGGTTACACAAAGTTGTTGTCCCGTGTGGGGATCGAACCCACAACACTCGACAGCGCAGTGGAGAAGCGACCACTTAAACAACTGCGCCATCCGTGCAGTCAATGTGCACATTGTTTGACATTGCACATTGTTTGACGCCTTGGGCATTATCATCATTCCCAGTCCATATTCGTCCTCACTACAGGGGCACGAACCTCGGTTGATCAGGAGGGGGTTTAGGCCGTAGTTTACCACGCTGCTGGTCTAGTGCGGGTTGGTAGATTTCACACACCCATGTGGATATAAAGGTTTCTTCAAGAAGTTTTCCTTCTCTGTTAAGTATATTGGTGTCTATAATGTAAACCATAGATGAACTAGAAATATATGGACAATAGTGTAATTGGATAGTCATATATGGATAATATATTGAATAGTAGCTTGGCGTAGATTCGTTATGACGTCTATGCTACCTTGGGAATATTAATTAACGATATTCTGACCATTTTTCCTAGAACACACTCCTCCAGCACGACGTCTCAAGGGTATTTATATATTTTCTGTATTTATTTGACTCCATTGAAGCTATTATTCATTATGTACACGTATCCTTGGCGATGTCTCAATGATAGTCGTAGTAGTGATTGTGAGCGCACAAAGGTGCGTCAGACGGCGGTCTTTAAACCGTTCAAACCCTCCTTTATAGGATCATTCTCTCTAATAAATGTAGACCTTGTCTTAGTTCAGGATAATGTTAGGATAGTACTCATTACTGTACTAATGTGGTGATGTACCATTTATTGAAGCTGACTGTATGAATGGTTAATAATGATGGTCGTCACAACATGGCCAGCCGATCAATAACAATGTTTTGTATACTGAAATTACAATAATATAGTATAATATTCTGGACATTTTCACACATATTAATCTAATCCCAAACCAGGACTTCCCGTATCTTGGGCACTAGATATACATAATTATATAGACAAATACGTCCATGGCTTGAATATAAACATTAGTGCTGATCACATATAGTTTACCCTTGCCGGTATACGAACCCGGGACTTATTGACACAGAAGGCAGGGGCAGTGACCCTGCCAATTTAATCTGATTACGAGTGTATTTGTGTCGCAGTAACAGTATTTATAATTTTATTTAATCACTTTACAATAAATACGGATTTAAATAAAGCTTTTAGTGGGTGCAATCCACACAAAGGTCCTCCTGTGACCTCGGCGTGACAGTACGGGTCAGCGATTTTCTGTGCGTTAAAAAAAAATTAACGCGATCGTTGAATCACAACGTCTCTTGTTGCATCGAGTGATCTGAGCGTTTCCGTTGCAGAATAAATATTTGTGTTCACTACAGATATTGCAATAAACTTAAAAATAGAAAGCTATTTTTAATGATTTTTATTGCAATATATCATTTTTGCAAATATGTTTGATATTATTAATGGGCTTGTTCAGAAGCTGACCAGTCACTGCTCGATTTATTCACACTCTCTTAAATGAGGTCTTGAGGAATCTTTCTTTCTTTCATTCTTGAGGTTATTGTTTGGGCGTTGTTAGCAGTAACATATTTGGATGATTCGAGATTCGCTCTTTTGTCCTTTCTGAAATTTCTTCTGTAACAGTTCTGATGATATTTCTTGCGTCAATTTACGACTTAATTTATTGTTTGTGACTTAATTTATTGTTTGTGTACTATTTCGAACAATTAATCATCATCATCAGTCCGAGGCAGCCTATTCATGGATATGAGGGCTTCTTCATTAAAAAGGACGGATTTGCCATAATCTCTATGCTTGGCAGGCGTCTTGATGATTGCAGTAGATTTTGATTGAATAACAGGATAACGTTGCTGTCCATTATCCCGGTACATCTCTTAACTGGTTTTCACAGCGTGCACAGCAAGAGATTGAGTTACACTATTATTACGTAGGCACAATAATAACCTCATTCCATCTCTTCTAACACAGTAATCAGTCTCTCGAATATAATTATATTCGAAGAAGTGGATACACACGTTTGAAACACACTCTAATCACTGAACGCCCATATTTCACGAGAACAGTCTCAAATAGTCTGTGTAATTGAGTACAAACTGCAGGTGTTGGGTGTTGTGTACGTTATAAAATATGGAAGTTTGATAAGTGTGAGTAATAAAACGAATGTGCTATTTATAAAAGTATAAAACTTGTTTTATTCTTTTTTTTATCGACAGAGACACATTCGGCTGCGAATACACACCGTTTCTGCCAGTGTCGAGTGTATATATTTTTGAACTCATAATATTTTTTGCAATTAACAATGAAATACTGATTTTCACAGAATGACTGCACGGATGGCGCAGTGGTTTAAGCGTCCACTGCGCTGTCGAATGTTGTGGGTTCGATCCCCACACGGGACAACAACTTTGTGTGAACCACAAATTGTTGTTCTGAATCTGGGTGTTCTGTGTACCCGTTATTTTAATGTTTGTAAAGTCCGCGCTACACAGGAATTAATCCTAATGCGGGAGGTGTTTAAAAAAAAATATCGGTGTGTCACATTTTATTGCTTCTTGTGAGTGTTAAAGTCAATATGATCACTATATCACTTTAATCAAACAAATTCCCGCAGGCCCAATGCCTCGAAAAAATGCTCGAATTGACTGTTGATAGACAAATAGCACCTAATTTATATATCAAACACCACAATAAACTGATGTAAAACACTAAAACAAATCTGTAGGCGACGCGTCAGTCGGGTCGCGCCAACACTCCCGATACAGAATACACAACTTGACAAAATACTATTAATTATCACTATGGTAAGGCATATAAGAAATTTCAACCTAATCCTCAGCACCAATTGCCAACTGTTGAATAAATGTTATTTTGTAATAATGTTTTTATCACATCATGTCCACGGCTGGACCTACGTCTCCTCTAATGATCGCCACACCGAGCCGCTTGCATCCAACGATTGGCGCGACCTTCATTAGGTCATCGGTCCACCTTGTCGGGGATCGACCCGCACTGCGCTTCCCGGTTCAGGGTCGTCACTGCAGCTCTTTAGGACTCCAACGTCCATAGGTTTTGCGAGCTATATTTTACTTGCTCTTAATATGTTAATTTCAGGAAAAACTAGTGGCGCTTTTCTACTAATAACTGTAATCACATGGGCAGTTTGTTCTAATTGCATATAAATGTAAAAATTCTCGGTTATAGTAGTCAATATAATTTACTACCGTCTATGTTACGTGTTGCAGTGCAAAAGTCAACACGTTCTCAGACTAGCGCTCATGGCGTCAGTTTAATGTATGAAATATTGTGTAATTTCGTGTACAGCTTTGTTAAGAAAAAAAAAACATTTCGTAAAATCTTTTTCACAATCTTTTCCACTCTACCGCACTGCTGAGATCAGAGAGAAATTTTTACGACAAAAATTCTTTACGCAAACCTTTCGAATAGCTTTTGTCATCAAATCACTGTTTTGTTTTTGTTGATGACATTTAGGTGGACCATAAAATATATAACTGTGTTATTATTAGAATAACACTCGCTGCTCCGGCTAGTAAAATAAATTATACCTAAATTTGTTTTGAATTCAATAGAGATAGATAGATCTTTTCAAGACAGATAGAAAAAATAAGGCCTAGTTCTTATCCCAAAAAGCTTGACCAATCAGATTTTCTGAGATGCAGAATACATGGCCAAGTTTTGTAAACAAAGGAAAAACTATTATAATTGCCTACATGATGGGGAATCTCTTGAAGAAGTTTCCGAAACTAAATTTCTAGGTGTCACCATAGATGAGCATTGCAAT
>WUAW01020474.1:4348-17184 GCA_017165845.1 Thaumetopoea pityocampa | reverse complement strand
GAACTGGAGGAGGCTGATATTGATAGTAGGGTATTTCAGACCTCACTAGACCATATTTAAGAGCAAGTTGCATCTACATATTATATAAATCTACATATTATATACATATTATATATATTATTAATATATATAATATGTATATAATATGTAGATTTTTGAAAATTTGACAATTAATAGAAAGAGATACGATCAGCCGTGGAAAAGCTCACGAAAATATGAAAAGATCAACACATAACTAAAATCACCAAGGTTAGATTAATGTGTGGCGAGTTGGCGACCCACTTCACTACATAGTATCAAGTATCCTCTGTAGATGGCACGGGTCTTTAGGGATGACATTAAAAACATGAATCACGCGCATGAAGTTTATTAGCGATTTAGCGTATATACAACGTCCCAATATAACCGTTGAGACAGTGGCAGGCGCCGCCAAACATTTCTTCTTCTTTCTTCCGCCCTTCTGGTCGGAAAATCTTCCCTTTTATGAAATTGTACGATACTTTCACTCCTGCCATACTTCGACCGTATGGCTCTTTGATACCCAAAATGGTCTATATAGAACCTTAGGGGTCGACGATGACCTGCAAAGGGTCCACGCCAATCAAATATACATTTATTTTTGCTCTCAATAAAATTAATATAGTGCATTTGTGAATATTTCTGAAATTATCTACATACTACTCTGCGGAACCGTACACTATGAGCGATCGGTCAGCCACATGACAATTTTTTTTTCTCTACGACTAAAAGTATAAAAAGTCACTCTACGAAACCTTACACTGTGAGTGATCAGTCAACCACATGACATTTTTTTTTTCTCCGACTATAAAATAAAAAGCAACTCTGTGGAATCTTACACTGTGAATGATCGGTCAACCATATGACAATTTTTTTCTACGTCTATAAGGATAAAATAAAAAACAACTCTACGGAATCTTACGCTGTGAGTTATCGGTCAATCATATGACTTTTTTTTCTCTACGACTATAACGATAAAATAAAAAGCAACTCTACGGAACCTTACACTGTGAGTGATCGGTCAACCACATGATAATTTTTTTTCTCCGACTATAACGATAAAATAAAAAGCAACTCTACGGAACCTTACACTGTGAGTGATCGGTCAACCACATGATAATTTTTTTTTCTCTACGAATATAACGATAAAATAAAAAGCAACAGAGTAAACTATATTCGTTCCGCGCTAGTGGATACGTAGCCGATACAACAATCGGCTAATGTTCTGGGTCGGGCCCCGAGACACGCGTATATTGCGCGGCGTGTACCGTGCACGCACGGCCCGTCCTGTTCACTCGTGTGGAACCATTTTGTACGGACAGCAGAGCAATGTGTTTATCTTTTATACAAACACTTTCTGAAAATCATTGATCAGTTCTAGATAATAATAAGGAATTACTATAATCTATAAATTGTATTTAATTTTTTATATGAACACTTTCAGGGGCATACTGTTTAATTTTAGATAATAATAAAAAATTCGATAATCTGTAAGTTGTGTATATTTTTTTATATGAACACTTTCAATGACACGCTGCAAAATTTTAGATATAATAAAGATAGAAATAATAAGGAATTCAGATAATCTTTAAATTGTCTTTATTTTTTGTATGAACATTTTCAGAGATACACTCTTTAATTCTAGATAATAAAAAGGAATTCCGATAATCTGTAAATTGTGTTTATTTTTTATACGAACGCTTTCAGAGGCACATCGTTTAATTCTAGATAATAATAAGGAATTCGGATAATGTGTAAATTTTGTTTATTTTTTATACGAACGTTTTCAGAAGCACACTGCTCAATTATAAATAATAATAAGGATTTCCAATAATTTGTATATTGTTTTATTTTTTATATGAAAACTTTTAACGGCACACTGCTTACTTCTAAATAATAACAAGGAATAATAATCTGTAAATGTTGTCTTTTTGAATTTCTAAATCGCAATTTTATGAATTCATCACCATCATCATATCAGTCCATAGATAGCTATTTTTGTGCACAGTCTTCCTCCATTGATCACCATATCAAGGGGCTATGAACTGCCTGCATCCACCGATTACCCGCGACCTTAGTCCACCTAGTCGGAGGTTGACCTACACCATGCTTTTAGGTTCAAGGTCACCACTCCAGCATTTTAGTACCCCATTTTAGTTCCACGAGTTATGTACATCTTTGCAATCAGCTTTGTCATCCTTTGAAACATTGAAGGATCGACAACTCGGATTCACCTATCAATTGCCTCATTGCGGATTTTATCTATAAGTTAAATTCGGAGCATAGTTCTTTCCATTGCTTGCTGGATGAGCTTTCTTACGACGACCATAGTCAGCGGCCATATTTCGGATCATAAGTCATTATTGGCAACATGCACTGATTGATTACCGTAGTCTTATGGCATTCGGAATTTTTACATGATGTCGACGACTGAGATGTTGATATGTTTCTCTAAGTTGGATTTACCTAACTGAATACTGTATCCCAAGTATATGTACTCGTATTAACTGTGGGGACCACTTAACTATATAAACGAGTATATAACTCAAAATAATTTGGGCCTCCCCCTTAAAAAGAAGGGATTAAAAGGGAACAGGATAACGCTGCTGCCCATTATTCTGGTATATCGCTTAACTGGTTTTCACAGCATCCACAGCAAAAGATGGAGTGACATTATTATTATACCGGTCCCACGTGGCTAAAATTATTTCATTTATTCATCCCCACTCCACATACGTCCCCATTAAAGGGGCACCGACATCCCCTAATCGGGAGGAAGATTAAGCCGTAGTCTACCCACCCTGGGCAAGTGTGAGTTGGTAGGCATATATATCATTAATACAAATTACTCCTATTTCATTAGATTTGTAAAGGTATATCTATACTATTATAAAATTGTTAAATTTTCAAAAATCAAAGTAATTTAAAAACAATCTATTCAGATGGACTAGTTAAGGGCTTCTAAATTCAAACCCGTCGATGTTTGTTTCTTTATTCGGATTTCGCGCAAAAATCAGCGAGTAGATGTTGGTTAAGCTATCACAATCTTGAAGAAACTATTTCGACTTAAATATTGCGGCATGCTTCATCAAAATCGGTCCAGTAGAATTGATGATACAGCTTGATCCCTGTATTAGTAGCCGTTGTTAAGGTACGAGAGGTCAACTAAAAATGATTCTTTAAATAAAAGTGTGATTGTGCTGGGATTTCCCACTTAGCGGAAAACGGACATTCACGCGGGCGGAGCCGTGGACGAAAGCTAGTCATTATGTAAGTATAGTCTCGGGTTCATCTTGAGGTGCTATATTTCTGCCAACTGTACTATAAGGGCGGGCTCACACGAGCGTACATCCGCGTGATTTATTCGCAGATCGACTCTTATGTCACAACGTTTGTAACTGCCTATCTCGCCTCGCTAGCTCCATTGTTGGATACATGGCTCATCGATTTTACGACTCGCAATTAATGCGCCGATCGCCAAAATATTGTGCCGTGGTCTTAGTTATTGGAGACAGGGAAATAGTTTTATGTATATCCATCATGATTAAATAGGGGGATGAGAGATGGGAATCGTTTTAATTCTTACATTTGATTCTTATAATGTTACCGTCATCCTCACTACAGAGGCACGGACCTACCCTCATCAGGAGGTCGATTAGGATGTAGTATATTACGTTGGTCTAGTGCGGGTTGATAAACTTCACACATCAATGCTGGTGTTAGGTTTTCTCACAAAATTTTTCCTTCTCCGTTGAATACATTTGTGTTTGCAATGCAGACCGTACATGAATTCGAAATAATCCAGTGGTACAGGACCGGAATTGAACCTACGACCTTTTCAATGACGAGTCGCACTTAGCATTATTTAACCACCAATGTATTGTTGCAGTAAATAAATACTGACTATTAGAAATCTTCTCGACTGATTGAGGAACTACCTACTTTTTTACGAAAAGACCCTATCTCAGCAGTTATAAGAGATGGTAGTTATTAATATAACTGATAAATTTCTTTGAAGCCTGGAAAATGTCTGCCAAACGTGGAGATTAAATAACCAATTTTAAAGACGAGATAATTTTCAAACAAACAATTCCAGAACATTCCTCATTATTGTATTTTAAATGAAAACTCTTATAAAGATCCAAGTGTATTTTAAGTACAGCAGGAATTCATTCGACTCAACATTACGTCAAATGAAATATCTATAAGGACTACTGAAACCAAATCCGTCGATGTTTGCTTGTTTGTCTGTTCAAGCTTAGCGCTAAAACCAGTGGGTAGATTTTGGTCAAACTATTACAGTCTTAAAGATACCATTCTGACTTAAATACCGCGCTATGTTTCATCAAAATCGGTTATGTAGAATTGAAGATACAGTTTGATCCCCGTTTTAGTAGACACCGTTAAGGTACCAGAGCTCGAGTAACAGTGGATATAAGGTTTTTTTTTTATATAAATCTATTATTGTTTGGGGATTTCCTATGTAACGAAAAACCGATATTCGCGAGGTCGGAGCCGCGGGCACAAGTTATTGTGTTATTATATATTCATAAGTAACTGTCATTATTCAATCTGAAATATTTCAACAACTAACATTCTAATGGAAGATGTGCGAATCTTGGAATTAGATTAAATATTAACAAGACTACAAATAATTACAGCCAAATCATCTTGGAGATGTTTCTGCGTTTGTACTGGTGTACAGTTAGCAGATAAATAAATAGACAAACAGCTTTTATATATTTTTTTTAATTTTTATATGTAGGTAATTTCTAGTTAGTTAATTTCTAACGCTACTTATAAGCGACTGATGTGAGAGTGTGAGGCGCGTGGTAGCTAACCTAAACTGGTTTATTCCGGTTTTAGTCACTGTGTGTATTAGACCCGACTGCAGCAGAAAGAGGGTTATGTTTTTGAGTGTATGGATGTATATTTTTTGGTACGCTCTGTGGCCTAAGCGGCTTGATGGATTTTTGTTTGAAAGGTGTTTTAGATTCGTCGTAACTGTGAGAGTGACACTGGGTATATTAAAATTATAAAAAAGTTACATTTTTCTCACAGTCGGGTTTTTGTTTTTTTTAATTATTAAACTAGTTTATTACACTACTACAAATGCAAAAATGTCTCCAAACCGATTTGATCATCATCATCAACATCTCAGCCCAAAGACGCCCACTGCTAAACATAGGCCTCCCCCCAAGGACTTCCAGAAAGATCGATCTTGCGCTGCCCTCATCCAGCGGCCTCCCGCAACCCTAACCAGGTCGTCGATCCACCTTGTGTAAGGCCTGCACACGCTTCACTTTCCAGTTCGTGGCCGCCACTCCAACACCTTGCGGCCCCAACGGCCATCGGTTGTTCGTGCTATATGCCCTGCCCATTGCCACTTCAGCGTACTAATACGCTGCGCTATGTCAGTTACTCTTGTTCGTCTACGGATCTCTTCATTTCTGATTCGATCACGCAGAGAAACACCAAGCATAGCTCTCTCCATAGCACGTTGAGCGACTTTGAGCTAGGAAGCTATGCTATATATATAAGCTATGAGGACATAAGGCCTATAGTTAGCGGCCACGTCTCAGTACCATAAGTCATTACTGGTAACAAACCAATTTATCTGTGTCTATATGTAAGGTCGTTTTATGTACTAGGATTGCATAAACAATAAAGAGATCCCTTCTAATAATAAGACGTTAGCCTTTTATTTCAACGTACAAAAGATCAAGATTGATAACTCGAAATAATAAGTATAGTTTCCCACCAGGGTTGTCACATCGCGTGCAGAACAGGTAAAACAAGGGTGGGCCGTGTGAACGCTGCAATCAAAGCCAGGGTTGGCACGTGCCTGTAATTGTTTTCGATTTGGTATCAGACGGTCGGCGCCTGCGTCGTTCGACGAATTATTAAGGTAAATTATACTGTTAGTGGTTATTCATGAATAAGGTGTGGCCAATACATTTAATTGAACTAGAATTTAGTTTAATATTATCGAAATAGTCATCATTATTATCCCCAGTCCAGATATGTCTCCATTACAGGGGCACGGACCTCCTGATCAGAGGACCTCCTGATCAGGGGAGGTAGTTTACCATGCTAGTGACCTAGTGCGGATAGGTAGACTTCACACATCTATGCGTATATACAGGTTTCCTCACGAAATTTTCCTTCACCGTTAAGTATACTGGTGTTTACAATGTAGACCGTACATGAATTAGGAATAACTCAGTGGTACGGGACCGGGATCGAACCTACGACCTTTCGGTCACAAACCTTGTCAGGCACCATACACCACCAATATACATGTTGAACTAATGAACGGATTTAATCTTAGATGGATGCCCACATCCAATAGTGGACTTCTACGAGCTGGTGATGATAATGAACACACTGATGAGCAGCGATGAAACGACAGATCAAGGAGTACTCAGTCTTTTAGCCTGTCCGGCAAATAGACTTAAGTATACGGGTAAGCGATCCCGGCCCCCCGAGCTACCACTGTCTCCTCCTACTCCTTCCGAGATAGTAGTATCCTATAGTCCTTTTTTCAAAATACCATATACCTTGCTCTTCTTCCTATTCGTGGGAACGCAATGTGGAACTTTAACACTTTTGAACCTTATTACAATGGCAGCATCGTGGTTCGCCACCTGACCGGTCTCGTTTCGCGAAAAGTGGGCTACGGATAGCCAGTTTGCTTATTGCAAGTGGAAATAAGTGGTCTCTGCCTACCCCGATTCCCCGGTAGTATAGTGCTCACTATACCCGCCTATCACGCGGGAGACCGTGGATCTGTGTCTCCCGTTATACTGAACCGATTTTGATAAAACATGCCGCAGTATTTAAGTCGGAATAGTACTCGTACATTTAAAACGGTAATAGTTTGACCAAAATCTACAAACTGTTTTTTTTTCGAATAAACAAAAAAAATCGTCGTGTTTGGTTTCAGAAGCCCTTAACTAGGCGACCTGAGTAGTTTCCTTAAATATTTTTGATTTACAAAATTTAACATTTAATAACTTTATAATACTGTAGATTACAATTCACAATAATAGAGCTTTAAGCCCCTGTAATCAAACTAGGCATTATTAGCTATATTTCGACTTGCGCCAATGCCCTCCAGTTATAATTAAGTTGACTTTGACTTATTAATTGTCGCTTTTGAGACTAGAAAAGTGAACAAATTTAATAACGCCAGGCTCAGAAAAAAAAACGTCATCATGATATTGATTCCCCAGTACATATTGCCCCCACTACAGCGGCACGGACCTCCCCTGATCAGGAGGGGGATTAGGCCTCAAACTTCACATACCCATGTGAGCATGCAGGTTTCCTCGCGAAGTTTTCCTTCTCTGTTAAGTATATTTGTGTTTACAATGTAGACCGTACATGAATTACAAATAATAACTCAGTGGTGCGGGACCGGGATCGAACCCACAACTCTTCAATCGTTAGCCGTGTCTAAAAGCACTACACCACCAATGCATCCAAAACAAAACGTAAATATACTTAATTACAAATAGACTCCCACGCTATTCGACTCTAATTAGCATTGATAACCAACTAAAGTTCCCCCCTAAAAATAAATTGCCTCTAATATCGATATAAGTATGTGCGATTTACATAAAATCAGTGTTCCGAATAGCGCCCCACTTGACATTTAGCCTGTTAACGTTTCGCCTCGTACAGGGGTCGATCAGACAGATAATCGTAATGGTGGGTTCAAAAGTCGCGTCAGAAACGCGTTAAATTATATGTCACATGATAATATATATAGATAACAGTCGTTTTTAAGAGTTATTTTATTATAGCTTACCAGCGATTTTATTATGTTATATGTTAATTTACTTTTTTATTTATTCTATTAGAATACATTACAAAATTACTCATATCGCAATGATTCGATTTATTTAAAAATAAATTCACAGTTTTTCATAACCAATTGTCTTTAGATATCTGCCTATTTATTACATGAAAATACCAATAATAATGAATGTACTAGGATAATGGATAACAGCGTTAACCTGTTATTTAATCAAAATCAAATACGATATTCAGGATGCATACTAAACACGTAAATTATGGCAAATCCCTCATTTTTGAGGAGGAGGCAGCAGTATGTCCAGCAGTGGACTTCACTGGCTGGTGATGATGATATGAAAATAATACTGTGTAAAATGTACACTTTTTTATAAAAGCACTGCGTGGACATGCTCTTAGAGAGAACTTCGAAAATTCCGTGACATCGCACATTTTGACAACGAACAACAGTCCGTTATTACGAATACAACAACCAGTGTTACTATAATATAACAACCAGTGTTACTATAATATAACACAGTGTTACTATAATTTCTGACAGCTGAAGCTAATCTATCTATCTATCTATACTATTATAAAATTGTTAAACATCAAATTTTGTAAATCAAAGATATTAAAAAAACTACTCAGATCGACTAATTAAGGGCTTCTAAAACCAAATCCGTCGATGTTTGTTTGTTTGAGCTACACGCAGAAACCTTCGGGCAGATTTTAGTCAAACTACAACAGTCTTAAAGATACCATTCTGACTTAAATAGCGTGGTGTGTTTCATCAAAATCGGTTGAGAAGGACTGAAGATACAGCTTGATCCCTGTTTTAGTAGCCACCATTAAGGTACGAGAGCTCAAGTAAAAGTGGATCTAGGGCTTTTATAAACCCATGATTTTTTCAGGATTTCCCATGTAGCGGAAAACTGACATTCACGCAGGCGGACCTGCAGGAAAAAGCTAGGAATAAACTAAATAAGTCGTGCAAAACGAGGTCTAACACTAGGCTTACCTTCTTATAGTTTACACACACACACACACACATACATACACACATTATATATATATATATATATATATATATATTACACAATATATGTCACCGCCTGTCACTTGGGAGACCGGGGTTCGATTCCCCGCCGGAGAGCTAGGGAAAAGGGCGTGAGTGCATATACATAGATGCATTATACATATTAGGTGCATATCGAGTGATGTTTTTCGACCTGCTTTAAATTATCAATCTACAGATTATGTGAATATGGGTTTTTTGAAGTTTCGGACTGACTTATCTCTGCATATTTTAGTATGCTTCTTAAAACAGTACATAAAATCATTTAGATAATCATTCAAATTGCTCTCCTGTAAAGTAGTCATTTTATATATGTAACATTGTTCTAGGACAGTGTTGAAAATATTCATTTGGTAATGGGGGGATTGCAAGCCGTTCACAATGTCCTTTTTGATCTTTAACCTTCAGCTGCTATTTAGATCTGGCGTGTGATTTACTCGCAAGAATCGGTTACCCCATATTCACTGCGGCCTTCCGCCGCTTTGCCACTTTCACCTTTTGAATTAACTCTAAATGCTAACTTAGTATTTACTAATGTTACCGGCCAACTCTATTTTTATACTGAACACTTAATAAATTCGATTACATTTTTTATTCTCTAAAAAAACATTTGTAGTGTAGTGGTTATGGACACGACTTATTTCTAATTCCTGTACGGTCTACATTGTAGACATTAATGTACTCAATGGAGATGGAAAACTTCGTTAGGAAACCTGCATACCCGCATGGGTGTGTGAAGTCTACCAACCCGCACCGCACTAGGCCAGCGAGATAGAATACGGCCTAATCCCCCTCCTGATCAGGGGAGGTCCGCGCTCCTGTAGTGGGGATGAATATGGACTTGGAGCGATGATGAGGAAATTCGATTTTTAAAATTTAAAACAGTTTCTATATTTACTTTGTAATAGTAAATTCGACTTTTAAAACTCTTTCTAAATCTAACTTTTTAATCAAGGAAGAAGAAGAAGAAGAAAGAAGAAGAAGAAGAATTTAATAGGAATCAAAAAACGTATTTATGTGTTCATTATAAAAAACAAACGAAAACCTATTTCCCAAATTATTAAATTATAAGTGATGGTTATTATGTGTGAAAAGGAAAATAAAATACTTATCAATCACAAACTTACTTTTACAAACAATAGTGTTATGAATCGGTCGAAAACTATAAATGCTATGCGTAAAGAAACAATGCTCTATAATGAATCGTAGAAATGGTGAAACTGACAGAAACAAAATACAAAATCGACAATGTCCCTGTATATTTAGTAACAAATAGGAACTTTACCAAAGAGATTAAAAGAGTTGTTGCATGATGTGCAACATAGTTATCATCGTCATCATTAGCTCACTGCTGGGCATGCGTCTCCTCTCTTTAAAACTGCAATCTTGGTTGACGAAGATCCCAGCTGCTATAGGGACTGTGGAAATCTCTATACTCCGTCTATACTACCTCTATACTACCTGAATTCGCGAGACGACTGCTCGTTGGTCCAAACATTTGATATGGATCTGTAACAAATAACTTTTAATCAAGTAAACATTAATGAGAGAGTTCATTGTAATACCAGACACGCTTTGCAACCCAAACGTCTTAAGTTCGATTCCGGCCCCGTACCACTGAGTTATTTCTAATTCATATACGGTCTACATTGTAGACACCGACGTACTTGTAATGGAGAAAAAAAACTTCCTGAGGAAACCTGCATGCCTGCATAGGTGTGTGAAAGCTACCAACCCGTACTAGGCCAGCGTGGTAGGCTACGGTCTAATCCCCCTCCTGATCAGGGGAGAACCGTGCCCTCCAGTGTAACAATACTGTAGTGATGTGTAATCTCGCTATTTGAACCGACGATCTAGCATTCGAATCTCGGCTGAGCACTCTAATAATTGCATAACTCTCCATCTCATTATCTGTCTACCCTTATGGGATACCGGCGTGGGTGTATGTATGTATAATTTGTAAAAAGTTGGTTTCGAACCGTCGTTTCAATGAACTGGAAGACAGATGTATGTACAAATGTATGTATGGACTTAGGACCCCAACGTCTACCGGTTCTGCGAGATTTTCTAACATCATATTCTCTTACCTTACTTTAAACGAATTAATTTTATTTGACGAAAATAACAAATCTTTTATGTAATTTATCCAATCAACAGTAAGTAAATAACCTTAGAGTCCACAGCTAGACAAAGCCTACTCCTTAAAAAGGAAGCATTTGCCATAATACCATAATTCCATATCCTGTTACATTGATGGAGATAGCGAGACGGGGTAATGCTATTATAATGACGTCACCATACAGTCAACATAACTGTCACATATTAATTTACTTTTTAGTATACCCATTGATTATATATCTTGTTATATCAAAGACTAATAGTCTTGCTGCGTCAGTATTTCCTTCCGATTATAATGCAGTTGTCTTTAAGACAAGAATGAATAGGTTTTTATTAAGATAGTTTTACCACAGTTTCAAGTTAAATCGCCACTTACAATCAAGTGGGATTGTAGTCAAGATTGGCTTAAATATTATAAAAAAAAATAACGATCATAAATAATTATATAGTATATAATATATAGCACTTTAGGCGATACGATACGATATCACGTCTCCCGATTGTCACGATCACGCCTCGTAGATCACTCAGAATCGTAAAAGATAAAGGTTGTCATGACGACAGAGTCAACAACATTGTAGGCCGAAAAAACCCAAGATACACCGCATAGATTGCATTAGAATTAGCCGTAATGAGAAGCGAGTGTGCAACTATCTGAATTTGCATAGATTGTCTCGTCGTCATACAATGCAGGCCTCACGGCTATTATCACTACTCAAGACACGGCTTTTGAATAATTTTTGTCTGCACCTGATGCTTTACTGCTTCCTGTGATCACTGAAGAAGACTGCTCATTATTTTGGCTCAGGGCTACAAAGTGACGGTACTTTATGCCATTAACACATTCACTGCCGGGTGTAAAAGAAATGCCTATGCGAATATAACCGGCCGAATTTAACGAATTTACTAGAGTTTGAGAAAAAGCTCATAAAAACGAAACTATAAATTATGTTTCACGAACGCGACAAAGTGTTATTTAAAAACAAATTAAAAAAATATTATCTAAGTATTAGCTAATTATTACTGCTTATAACACAGTATATCAGGGTGCACAGTTAATGCTGAGACTCAACTGATCCCTCAGTCAAACCGAGTGTTCGGTTTTGAGGGGCTATGTATTGTAGATTGTATTGTCTTGTATGAGTAAGTAAATAAATAAATAATATTTACACAATTCAAAAAGCAACGATTGTAATGAAATTAGAATATATATGTATAACGTATTATAAATTTATTTGAGTAAATTCAAATCTCGGGAAACTTAATATTTTTTTTGTTAAAATTAATAGATGGGATACGAGTGGGGTGTATCTTAACAAAGGCACCGCCGCACTCGGATCCGAGTAACATACAGTAAATATGTTAAATCTTAAATCAAGAAAATTGTCTACGGTACATTTTTTTTATACATGGGTATATTGTAAGATGAATGATCTTTGCAGATCATCATTGAACATTGCTTTCTCCTTTGAAATAGAACGAAGATGTTTATACATATTAAAATATGTATAAACATCTTCGTTCTATTACTACTATTAAATTCACATCATTGCAATCAAAATATTCTTCATTTTATTGAGCACAGGGCTCCAATGTCTCAAGAATAGACAATTTTAATACAATATTTAAGCCTCAAAAGATGATTTTTCAACTCGGCATACGAACCTTTATTAAATGTTGCCAATTTCTTTCCACTAAAATTATAATAGTTGAGTCATTAGCAAAATATGTGCCAAGAATTGGGTATCTGTAATTTATTTACGTACTATTATTTGTGATTATTTACGTACTATTATTTATGATTATTTACGTACTATTATTTATG
>WUAW01020471.1:35744-53356 GCA_017165845.1 Thaumetopoea pityocampa | reverse complement strand
CCACACTAGTGTGGCGGATTGGTAGACTTCACCACGTTGGCCTAGGCCAACGTGGTAGACTACGGCCTACTGATCAGGGGAGGTCCGTGCCCATGTAGTGGGGACGATATGGACTGGGGATGATGATGATGATGAATATAAACTAATCAGATACTACCAATATATGTACAAACATACTCACGCCGGTATTCCACAGTTCACCATATACTACGATCCTGACACACCTCTCTCGCTTCATCCAGTTTACATCTTTCCATTCATACACGTTCATCGATTAAAGGGGTATTCTGGTCTAGAAATTTGAAAAAATCTATTGTTTTCATATTTTCAAAGCTTAACTCCTCAAGAATGTGTCTTTAAGAGGATTTTTCAAAATTCAAATTATTTTCGGAGATATAGCTGTTTTAGTGACCCGGCATTCAATCCGGCTCGCCCGGAGCGAATCGGACAAAAGACATTAGGGACTATCCGTCTACCTGTGATGTGTTTCCTCGTAAAACCTTTTGTACCTTTACTTTATTATTATTACAATAACCGAAGGAATGGCAGATTGAATAAACGTAAGTAGCAAATATTACTTTATGACTTCAATTGCGCGAAACTTTACGCGAAACTTTAAACGCTTTTTTCTCTAAACTAACTTTTTTTTTACAATGGTACCTACAATATCTCAAGTTCTGAACCGATTTACTTGAAATTTGGTGTGGGTCTTCTCTATACACGTCTGTATCACTAACTATCCTCAAACCCAAATTTGAATTTTTACTATTTTTAAAAAATTCTGAAAAATTAAGTGTGCTACAAACTTGACCTTTTTGAAACAATGTTACCAATATTATGTTTTTACTAGCTTTTGCCCGCAGCTTCGCCCACGTGAATGTCGATTTTCCGTTACATGGGAAATCCCAACACAATCCTAAAAAGCATGAACCACTTTTACTTAACCTCTCGTACCTTAATGGCAGCTATTAAAACAGGGATCAAGCTGTATCTTCCATTCTATTGGACCGATTTTGATGAAATATGCCGCAGTGTTTAAGTCGGAATAATACCTTTAAAACTCTAATAGTTTAACCAAAATCTACCAGTTAGTTTTTGGGTGAAGCCCGAACAAACAAACATTGACTGCACGGATAGCACAGTGGTTTATGTGGTCGCTTTTCCAATTGTTGTTCTGAGTCTGGGTATTCTGTGATCCCCATTATTTGAATGTTTGTAAAGTCCCCGCAACATAGGAATTTAATCCTAATGCCTAATGTGTCTTTAAAAAAAAAACATCGACGGATTTGGTTTCAGAAGCCCTTACTTAGTCGATCTGAGTAGTTTGTTTTTAAATATCTTTGATTTTTAAAAATTTAACAATTAACAATTTTATAATAGTATAGATACCAGTACATTCAATTCAATTGCAGACGAAATCCCAACTATACCTGTCGTGACAAATAACGCCAGTCGGTGGTCACGGCTACAGCTGTGGAACGAAGATCCATTCGTCGAGCTGTCTGTCTGTCAGACATCAATGCTAACGCCAAATTGCCTGTTTTCTGAACATTTTACGGTGTATAATGTGATTTAAAAATATTTCTTTTGCGTCACTTGTGACGAATCTATGTAGTTGTTTACTGATATTTCGATGGACTTTGAAACTAAATTTATATTTAGTACAATAAATCAAAGATGATGAATAAGTCAAACGATGGTAGAATAAATCAAACGTTTATACGTTTGTTTTACCCGACTGCTGCTGCTGAAGGGGGGTTATATTTTTCGAGTGTATCTATATAACGCTCATCCAATAGAACAATGACGTAATTACATTTTTGTAATTTATCAGAAGAAGCGTTTCAGTTTAAAATACCCATTTTGTAAATCATACCGATTATCATGATTTTTTATAATTTATTTATGAAAAATCATGATAATTAATGAATTCTAAAACAAAGATGTTTCGGTTTCAGGAGCCCTTAATTAGTCGGTTTTGGCCGATTTTAATGAAACATTTATTAGTATTTAAGTATTTAAGTCGGAAGAGTACCTTTGAGACTGTAATAGTTTGACTAAAATCTACCCGCTGGTTTTTTTGTCAAGCTTGAACAAACAAACAAACATCGATGGATTTGGTTTCAGAAGCCGTTAATTAGTCGATCTGAGTAGTTTTTTTAAACATCTTTGATTTGCAAAATTTAACATTTAACAGTTGTATAGAAATACAATACATAAATAGATAAATAAGTCCATGACTCGAATACAAACATTTGTGCTCATCGCACAGTTTACTTCTACCGGGATTCAAACCCGGGACTCGTTTAGAAGAGATGTCCCTGTCAGTGTCAATCAATCATTCCAATTTCAATTTGTCCTTTATGGCTCCATCGATTAACGACCATTCGGCCAACGACAAGTAAGTCAAACGTATGTAACGTGGATGGTAAACGCTAAGATATTTAATCCCTTTTGTTCTGTACACCCCGCGTGTGTCATTTCCTGCGCGGCAGACGCAGGCCCCCGCTAGTTGCACGATAAATTCGTCACTTCCCGCCCAACTTCATTATTTCTTGCAGATACAGTACAGCGTGGGTTATTCTCATGCCAATAATTATCAAAGTACTGCTCGTTCTTGCAATTTCTGGAAAGTACGCGATGTTGGTCTGTGGCACCGGCTTAATAATAGCGTCATTTCATTTCATCCGGTGGATGCTGTGTGAACTAGCTGAGAGATTTTCCAGGATAATATGGGCAGCAGCATTATCTTGTTACTCAATCAAAATCTACTGCTACATCCAAGACGCCTGACAAGTGTGGAGATTATGGCAAGTTCTTTTTTTTTAAAGAAAGGACCCATGTCCAGCAGTGGACTTCCATAGGCTGATGATTATGTTATGACCATTGGATATTTACCATTGAATTTGCCATCAAATCTAGTTAGGATTCCCCACAAAATTTTCTTCGTTCTGTTTTCTAGCTTCAGATTTCAACTATTCAAGAGTAAACATCTGTAAGAATTGCAACTTCATTACAAGGAGCCTTTGTATGTTCCTGTTAATGATTTGGTCCATAATTCAAATGAGCTAAGTTTGAGGTTTCTTGTAGGGATGGTTAAAATGCATAATGAGAATATAGATTTGTATAGATATGTAACTGCGATCTGCACGACGCCTGACCAGCGTAGTGTTTATGACAAAACCCCTTAATTTGAAGGAAATCTTCTACAGGCTGATAATGACGATAATGATGTCGATAGATGTAACGCTAAGAGTACTGGCGCGCGACATACGCCGACATATCTCGCAGTGAAATGGTAATAAGCTGATCACGTACCTCAAAGGACCGATAACCACGACCTAAATCACAGAATGTATTTGAATTAAATAAATGTAACGACCATGAATAGAGGCAAACTTACGCGAATCATTTTCAATTAGTTTCATAATATATTTTGACATTAGAATAAATTCTCATTTAAAGATAATAAAAATTACATTTACTTTCGGCTGCAGAATACCGCCGTCTCAAAGCCCCAGTGGGCGGATATCGTTACAAATTCACATAATGTAATCGTTACCATTCGTCTGCAACTCGGGTTCATCGAGAGAATGTTCCGCCTGAGTGGGCGCCGCGGCGCATTCCAAACCCTCCCGTTAGTTCAGATCTTATTTGTGCAAGGGCTCCAAACGTATCGAAGAGGGCCGCAGATTAATATCTTCTAATGGAGTCTGTAGTTTTTAGAGTTAGTTTTATAATCGAGATCACAGAATCATTATTTTTTTTATTTACTCTTCGTATATTACATATGTAAGGGCGAATTTACTATCAAGGGTATTATCTAGCAGTCAACCATTGGGTAGTGCAATATTATTCGTAAAGGAAGCTTCTTTTCCAATTATAATCTATTTTGATATTTTCCAGATTTTTATATTTTATTTAATTTGTGATTGATCCTATAATTTCTATTTTATTCTAGCTGCTGACCGGGTGCACTTTGTGATACCTGGTGATACCTAAAACAATTTCTTCGATTTTTCGGCTGTTCCTTTGAGTTTTCCTAATTTTATTTTTTTATAAACCTCCTCTCTATTAAAGGGAAACAAAACAAAAAAATATTCAAATCAATCGTTTTCGGGTTTTTGCGAAACTAACGCATGGCGATTGATTTATATACACAGATTTACATCATTATTTATGATTATTATTTTGTAATTTGTTTGTACAATGGTGCCGATTCCGTTGTACAGAACTTAACTAAATTTGTTCCCTCTCTATCTCTTTCTAATGTCAAACGCCAAAACGTGATAGCAAACATTTATAGCGAGTACCGACCTACGTTTGTGTCAAACGGTTTAAAAAAATGTTGCGTTTTAGCGTGTATCTTTAGTCCGTGTGTTCCGAAATCGCGCCTAAATCTTTTAATTTTGACGTTTCTAAATGAAACTGACAGCACCAAAATTGTAGTTATCTCGTTTTGGCGTTTGAAATTAGGAAACGATAGAGAGAGACCAATTTAGTTCTGTTACAATAGAATCGACACCAATATGGCTTTCTATACTATTATTCTTTCCAACTCCCTAACGTACAACTCAGTTACGCCTTTGAACATGATTTTTTTGTAATAGTTGTATCGGATCTCTATACACTGAAAAGTATATTCAAATACTATGAAATAAACAACTATATCATCAACACGTCGCTAGTGTGCAAGGGCGCGTCATTCGCATGCGCACTAGGAGTATTTGCGCATAGTGTCATGGATGCGGGGTTGACGCACTCCAAACCATGCGGCCGGGCGCGCGCACCAGCAAATTGTCTGGATAGCACAGGGTTACCAGATTGTCGATTTGTCAATAAGACTAATTAATTAACGGTTCCATGTGAGCCTTTTGTTAAATAATAATAATAAGTAATACTTTTATTAAACATAGAAAGGGCACATTTTCTTCTATCTTAAACATAGTTTAGCACAATATAGTAGGATTACAAATTGTAGCAAGATATAGTGCACGTCGTTGCCTGTGCTAGTTAAAAAACTGTATAGGCAACAGGGCCACATCTCCGTCCTCCAATAACTTAAGTACACACAGGTTTAAGAAGTAATCCCTATATTTAAACATTTCCAATATGTGCGTGTATGCGTGCGTGTGTTTATATGTGTATGTGTGTGTGCGTGTATGTATGTGTGTGTATAAGAGAGGGAGAAAGAGAGAATATGTACGTATGTGTGCATGTGTAACAACATATTTTCTTTCGTTTCATAACTATGTTCTAGTAAGAATTTTCTCAAAATATTTTTGTATTATGTTATGACCTAATAAATGTGGATAAATGTTACAGATTTTATTTATTAAGTTTTACAAATTATTGCACAGCCACGAATAATGTCTTCTGAAAATTCTTGTTGGAAGTACAGGACATACTGCATATTTATGACAAATATTTTTTAGGATATTAAATTTATTTGTCGCGTAAGCTTATAGTTCAGAAATCTGTTTTACATCCAAGGTGTTCACAGAATATTAAAATTTAATTTTATTATATTTTCTACTTCGATCTTATATTGAGTAGAAAGTCATAACACTTTTAATATTTTGGATTTCAATTTTATCCATTATACTTTATTAAATTTAATTATTAACTTAATTATTTTTTAAATTAATCTTTATTAAATTAAAATTAAAATTTTAATGGTTCATTGACAGCCCTGCGGAATAGATGTATTGGTGATATTAAACTCGTCATAGTTGTATTATCGCCAATAGCATTCGTCAAAAAGGCATCAGTATATTTTTTTATAATATATATAACACCTTTTTATACGCCTTCTAACCTGAGACTTGTTGCTCCTATAGCACCCGACGAAATACGCAATTCTCTTCGACGCATGAAGAATCGGAAGGCATTGGGACCTGATAACATCCCTATCGAGATGTGGAAGGCGATGGGCGAACATGGTGTGGCCCTATTAGCTGGTCTGTTCAAGGGCATTTTCACTACGGGAACGATGCCTAATAAGTGGCGATACAGTGTAATCGCCCCCTTATACAAAGGCAAAGGTAGCGTGCAGGAGTGTGGTAGCTACCAGGGTATCAAGATCATCTGCCACACCATGAAGCTCTTCGAACGCATAATCGATAATAGACTCCGCCGCGAGTGCAACGTCTGTGAGTGTCAATATGGGTTTCATTAAGGAACAGGTACCATGGATCAAATATTCTCTTTAAGAACACTGACCGTGGCGTACAGGGAAGGAAATCTCTGTACGTGGCCTTCTTAGATTTACAGAAGGCCTTCGACTGTATACCCCTTCAGAGTACCTGGTTGGCGCTTCGCTCCAAGAGTTTTCCGGAGACCTATATTGACGTTATCAGAGATATGTACCGAGATTTTGTTTCTATAGTTAGGTACGCAGGTGGTGATACCAAACCCTTTCCGATGACTGTAGGTGTTCACCAAGGCTCAGCTCTGAGCCCGTTTTTGTTTAAGATAGTGCTCGATGTAGTCACTACATGTATACAGGATCAACCTCCACGGTTGCTGATGTACGCTGATGACCTCGTTAACCAGAGCAAGGGGCATTTGGAGCGAAAAGTGAACATTTGGAAGGATTTGTTTGAGAACAACGGTCTAAAACTAAATAATAAACGGAATACATGCCTTGCAAATCGTGTGGAAATTCGGATCTATCGACCATCAGAATAGGTTCTGAAAATTCCGTAAAAACAGATAAGTTCAGATACCTGGGATCCGTGTTGCACACGTACGTACACGGTAGCATAGATAACGACATCCAAGCTCGTACGAGGCTCCGGCTAAAAGGACAGGTATATAGGGGCATTGTCAGACCAGTTCTCCTATACGGCATTGAGTGTTGGCTGACCTTGAGTAGACACATCCAAGAGCTCCGCGTCACGGAAATGAAGATGCTGAAGTGGATGAGTGGCGCCACACGTTCAGACCGCGTGCGTAACTCATATATCCGAGGCAGTTTCAGCGTACGTGACGTGGCAGATAAACTCTAGGAGAGTCGTCTGAGATGGTTTGGTTACGTAATACGCCGGCCCAAAGAATACGTTGGTAGAAGATGCCTCGACATGACTGTACTTGGAGCACGATCTCAGGGCCGCTCTAAGAAGCGCTGACTGGATGTTGTGACCAAGAACATGGAAGCCAATGGACTTACAATATAGAATGTCAAAGACCGAGCAAAGTGGAGGAAACGTAGTAGGAAGGCAGACTCTGGCAATGGATGCCGGGATTAATAACGCCAAGAAGAAAAAGAAGATAACACCTTTTTATATTCGTAATATTTACTCGTTTTTTATATTTTGCTGTGTACCGCCGGCATAATAATTGTTTGGCGTTTGGCATTATAAAAAAGAGAGAGAGTCTTAATTTAGGTTGTGTTGCAACAGAATTACGACCAATAGCGTCTTATCGCTTCTTACCGTAAGTGCTGTGGGACCAGCCGAGCGATGCGTCATAATAATGGACAGTATTCAATCAACAAATCCCACTCTTATGGAGGAGGCCCGTGTCAAGTAGTGGACTTCCATGGTCTGATGATGATGATACATCCCGAAAAATATGAATTATCATGTAGATAAGAAATCTATATTATAACGAAACAAATTCAATTGAAATAATAACAGTCCCCGGTAGAGATCAACCAAATGAATATAGAGCTGACAACAAACATGTTTTGCTCCAACTGGCACTGGCCAGTAGCCAACATCGACTAAAGTAAAGAAACTACGTGTTATCTAGTTCATTTGATTTGGTTTATTCATTAGTATATTTAGGTGTTACTTACAGTTTATTTATTATCATAATCATTATCATCGTCATCGTCAACAGGTGCTAGACATGTCCATAGATAAACATGGGCTTCCTCCCTAAAAAAGGAAGGATTTGCCATAATCTCCATCCATTATGCCGACACCACATTTGCCCTTCCATACTTGATAGGTGTCTTGGAGATAGCAATAGATTTTGATTGAACAGGATAACGCTGCTGCCCATTATCCTGATACATCCCTTAGCTGGTTCTCACAGCCACACAGAATCCACAGGAAATCACAATCAGGAATCCACATGAAGACCCATGTCTTCCTGTGGATGACGCCACACGCCATCGTGACGCCACACGGCATATTTGCCTTTAAATATACATAATTACCCTTATTGCCCTCATAGTCTTACATAATTACCCTTATTACCCTCTTAGTCTTCTATACTATAATAAAACTGTAACTAAGCCCAATCTGTACATTGGATACTTTTTGAAGATTTTAATTGGGATATACTTCTTTATCAATATATTGACCGAAACATTTCTTTAATGTCTGTCTGTCTGCCACTTTGAAATAAGATCATGCAAAAGCTATTGGACGAATTTCGACGGGGATTTTGCTCATTTACTATATAGTCTGGAATAGGATTTAAACTATGTTTTATTGCAGTTGGTTAAAAGAAAGAGAAGTGGTGATATTGCAATTTTTTTTTTATTTAAATTGTAAGCCCGAGAATCCCCAGGAAGATTTCGGTGTTGGTAAATGATCTACGCGGGTGGAACCGCAAGTAATAGCCGGTGTATGAGAAATATTCTTTATGTTTTTTTTATTTACAAGGTTATTAACGAAATAGGTTCGCATGCCAGTAATGATGTAGGTCATCTGTTACATAAGACAACTGTTATTAAACACAAAATCTGTTTTTCGTAGTAGCCAATTTCAACTCGTGTGCGATATCTCATTACTGATTCTTATTGTGGAACAAACTGCACAGAAAGTTAGAACAAATTACACGCAAGTCTTGTTGGAACTAATTGCATACAATCTAATAAGTTGTTTGTTAAAGAGATTTCCAAAATGTACTACTATAATGTTTCCTGTAGATAAAACATTACGGTTGATGTGGCAACCTTATCACTACATAATACCGCACATCCTCAACAGATGGTGCAGCTCTTGTGTGACGATATTAGAAGTCTGAATCACGTTAATAAAATTTAATACCCACTTAGCGTATATACAACGTCCTAATCATCAATTGTTGGGGTAATAGCAGGCTCCGCCAGACACCCATCTGGTCGAAAGATATTTCGTTTTCCGATCTGCCACTCCTGCGACACTTAGACCCTACAATTCGTGACGTAATGTGTCATAATTATCTCGCTATAGTTGATTTAGTAAAATGAAACTTCTTTGCTTTTTTTTTATTTAATTTTGCTGCCTCTTATAACTACTCAACAGAGAGTGAGTACTGATGCTCACCTTTTGGCTTCGTCTCTTATCAAGACAAATACAGGTTTTTTTAAATAATTATTAAAATACTACGCAGCTATATTTTGGGGTAAGAATTAAAATTACAAGTTTGGATACATTCCAATGACATAACGTATTATTTAAGCATTGAAGCTGATTGTTGCTAGCTGAAGAGCAATTTATTTTATCGTCGCTGCAATGCCAATACTAATATTATTTGGCACCTTTTTGCTATTTCATGGCGTAAACAAAATATTTTTATCATCATGAATGCTGTTGTATTATGTGAGATTTTATGATGGATTTATTTCAAGGTATGTTATTATTTTGTTTATTTATTTTTTTACTTGTATGTAGATTAAGGCAACAGAAACCACCTCACCAAAGTCCATACAGGTGGCACTGAACAAAACGGAAAGAGATGGTGGCTATAATCACGTCTCTCGTTCATGAGGTCACGAAGTCAGATGTACCTTGTTTATTATCTCTCAGATTAAAAATATGGATATTAAATGATTCAAATAATATTTTCGGATGTTACACTTTTGTAAATAGGCTAAGATTAGCAGTGATATTTTCTGGCATCTAATACATTGGTAAGGTATTTGAAAACGCCATGTTCATTATAACAAGTCCAATAGTGAATAAAACTGTAATTTAAACAACCAAATCAGCATGGCCAAATTAATTAATCAAAATAAATAGAGATAGAATTTTTAAACAATCATCATTTTACAGGGAATATCGCTCCAGAGTAAAGAAAGACCACAAATGTAAGTGCCTCATACAGTCAACGCCTTGCTGCTCTTGTACCGAGCTTTCCATTTCTGAAGAAGAAGCGCAAGTTCGAAACATGGACGTTATAGCTGATGTAACAGAAGTCATAGTCGTAGAAGAGGTAACTACGGATGAACCAACTCTGGAAAATTATTACGCTGGAGGAGACATAGAAGAACCATCTTCTGATGAAGCTGAGTCTACTGATGATGTAGCTGAAGAAGATATTGCCGCAGTTGAGCAAAATATTGCCGCAGCAGAGGCAATTACGGATGAATTATCTCCTGAAAACAATTAAGCCTCAATTTCTTCTTCAAAAGAATCTTAATAAAGATCAGAATATTCATTAACCGAAGCTCCTGAGCCTAATAAAGCTGAAGATTAATAATTTTTCAAACTCTAGAATATTGTAGGAGGTTACCATGGACACTAAAGTTTATACGAAAAGTAATAGGAATTTTATTAACACTGAATATAATTTTTTATATTCACTCAAATACTGAAATAAAACTATTTTGTAATTACGTAGAGATTATTTCAATTTTATTTTACTGATGAATTTTAATTTTGATAAGAAATGTGTATTAAATATGAGAAGCTGACGAGTGAAACAGTATATTTATACTTCCACTAAAAAAAATGATTGATCCAGTAAATTCTAATCTAAACTAATTTTCAACCAAAAGCCCTAAAATACGAGTAATACTAAAATAGATTTTAAAATTCGTGGTTTCCACAAAAACAGTAAATCATAGTATCATCATCATCAATTTCGAAAAAGAAAGCACAGCATTGATTCAAAATGGAATAAATTCAATACAAATTCGAAAGATTTTGAACTGACCTAATATAACACGCAACTATTTATTGTTTGCAATCATGCTGCAGATGTATACTGCTAGCAGTCTAAATGTAATAATGGCACTGATCACAAACAAAACGACATAATTGCATTATCAAATTTTAAGAACTACCATTAAACTAATTTTCTACCAACTTTCTATTGAAGTTAAGGATC
The DNA here is from genome assembly GCA_017165845.1 of Thaumetopoea pityocampa. Classification (NCBI taxonomy): domain Eukaryota; kingdom Metazoa; phylum Arthropoda; class Insecta; order Lepidoptera; family Notodontidae; genus Thaumetopoea; species Thaumetopoea pityocampa. Next base: position 42,307 of record WUAW01020471.1, on the reverse strand, counting down.
TACATAAGTTAAAGTCTCAAACTCCATATGAGTGAATAAAAAAATACTTCAAAAGCCCACAGCCAAAATATATTATGTATCATTCCGTTTTTTTGCTCTTCCTATAAAATTTAATTTAATGTAGTTATACAGTTTTGTTCGCCAGCTCCTCATATATAATTTCAAACCTAAAATAACATAGTATTCATATGTATATATTACGTACTTGTATAACTTTGTCTTCAATATACCTGATTTCTTGCTTTACATTTGTAATTACGTTGTTCAATTTGTTTATTGTTTTATTTTTTTTTTTTGTGAAATATTTTATTTTCACTTTATATCCATTTCTATAAACCTTTCCACGTCGTTATAACGTTTTTTATTTCTGACCTACATTCAGTTCTCTACTTATTGCAATTTCCCTGATAGCGTTCATGGAAAACTCAATGTCGTACACATTTCTGATAAATACAGCAGACTTACAGATAAAACGAACAACGATTATCGAAAGGTATTTAAAAATGGACTTCATGGATCAGAAAATAAAACTAAAATTCTTATAGAAGTGGGGATCAATGTGTTATGTGCGAAGTCTATTAGCACATGTGTGTATTCGTATTTGTTAGCATCGACACGGTCCACTGAAGTGATAATTGACTTACAACGTGCATATAGTGCGACATGTCAGGACGATGTAAATGCCGCCGCTACAATTATTAATACAGTCATTGTAGAGCAAGTTTATATTAACTAAATGATAAATGCTGTTTTCATACAACACTTTCTGTACAGCATCGCCATTATAGTGATCTATCTTTCTCTGTGAATAGAGTGAGAACCGACTGAGAGGTACACCAGTCTAATCATCATCAACCCGTGTAATTCCACTGTTAGACATGGGCCTTCTTAATAATGAGATATTTGCCATATTCTCCACGCAGGCAGGCGTCTTGGAAATCTCAGAAGATTTTGATTGAATAACAGGATAACGGAGTGGCCTATTATCTTCCTACATCTGTTAACTGATTGTTACAGATCCACGGGAAGAGCTAGATTAACATTATTGTGCTGGTGCCACACAACAGTCTAATACGCAGTAGCAGCATCTTGCAATTTACCTGCTGCTACGCTTGCCACCCATAAAAATTTTAAATTGTGTCAGCATAATTTCTGTCTGTACCACATCTATCCAAATCCGTATTTTACAATAATAGAATGAAATTGAATGCGTCTAAAAGAGAAAAAACCAAAGCATACATACATACACTCACACCGATATCCCATAAGGGTAGGCAGAGACCATAGTACATACTACATACATACATGTAGTCACGCCTCTTTCCCATTGGTTGAGGCAGAGACCACTTCTTTCTACCTACTACGATCGTTTAATGTAGCAAAGTGGACCACGACGCCGCCATTTTATAAGGTTCAAAAGTGTTAAAGTTCCTCATTGCGTTCCCACGGCTTAGTGGAGAGGAAAGGAAAGAGGATGAAATAGGAAAAGTGTATTGAACAAGGAATATGGAATTTAGGAAAAGGAGTATAGGATATAGGATACTACTATCTCGGAAGGAGTAAGACGAGACAGTAGTAGCTCGGGGAGCCGGGGTCGCTTACCCGTATACTTAAGTACTGTCGTTACCGTATTTGTCGGGCAGGCTAAAAGACTAAGTACTCCCTGACCTAACCAAAGCAGTTGTGTTTAAAAAGTACACTGTTCTTGGAGTAGTCCGCGGGAGAACTTGACTCGCAGACAAAGATGAGTTTCTCCAACGGCAGCCGCTGATAGAAATAAGGAGCATGCATAAGTCTTCTCATAGCTTACTGTTATAGAAAGAGCGTATAGTGGGGTTTCAGCCGTTATATAGATATACACACCAGTCGTAGCCACTTTGAACATAGGCTCTCCAAAATTGCGCATCTTTCGCACGAACTTCAGCCTGGCCAAGACTCGTGAACCGATGTGTATAAACCGATGATTTATCATGGCCACTCTTAAAGTAGGCTCTCCGAATTATCGCACCTTTCACACGAACTTCGTCTTAGCCAAGACTCGTCGGCTGACCTATGTCCTGTGCAAGATTTCAATAAAACAGAACCGAATTGGTAACCAAATAAATTGCTTTACTACATTTATACATTACACATTACATTAATTATTTATAAGGTGAGATAGGGTGAACAAGGTCGAACGGAAATGATAGAATTCTTTACAAAAAAAGTTGCGGATTTTTAGTTAGTATCTTTCAATGCCTACCTATAAAATCTTATTAATTCATTGATTCTATGACTCATAAAAATAGCTAATTCGAGTAGACAGTTACAATAATAAACTTCAATGCCAAATATTGGGTAGCATTGAAACTAAATCTATCACAGACAAACAAAAAGTGAGACTATCTGCCTACCTATCACGCTCCGCGGCACCGAACTAGCCGATATTTTTATCTTGTTGGTACTTGACCGCTGCGCGCTGGTTGGAATGTTTCGTCGTTTCTTTTACTATTTATTTATATGCTCTAAATGTGCCAATGGAATTATACTGTTGTTTGTCTCTAGTATTTTTATTAGCACCACTACGGTTTTAGATACGGCCTACGATCGAATTCGAATCCCGGTCCCGTACCACTGAGTTATTATTTGTAATTCATGTACGGTCTACATTGTAGACACCAATGTACTTAACGGGGAAGGAAAACTTCGTGAGGAAACCTGCATGCCCGCATGAGTGTGTGAAGTCTACCAATCCGCACTAGGCCCGCGCGGTAGATTACGGCCTAATCCCCCTCCTGATCAGGGGAGGTCCTTGCCCCTGTAGTGGGAACCATATGGGCTGGGGATGATGATGATTTTTATTAGATTTTATAAAATCTAATCATAAAAAGCTACAAATCTAGGTACATATGTCCAGTGCCATACGTCAGCCCTTGAAAGTTGACCGCTGGAACGGGTCCTCTTCCTTAATAAGGAGGGATTTGCCAAAATCTCTTCGTCAATCATAATCTATTTGGCAGGCGTCTTGGAGACTGCAGTATTTTATGATTGAAAAACAGGATAACGTTGCTGCTCATTATCCTGACGCATCCCTTAACCGGCTCTCACAGCATCCACGGGATGAGATGGAGCGACTCTCTATTGTTATGCCGGTGCCGCACAGCACATATAACGAATATGAAATGTCAATCATAATATCAGTAGTCTTTATAGTGCACCACGTACATAATATAAGTGCATTGGTATTTTAATGAGGCTAGACACAGCTTGTGACAGTGAAGACGCGGGATGATCTCGTTTCGTACACTGGGCTACACCAAACTTATGTACGAGCTAAATTGGTAGTAACTCTGTTGTAACAGAACTTAACTAAATTTAGTCTCTCCCTATTTTTTTTTTCAATATCAAACGCCAAAACGAGATAGCTATCAATTTTGGCGCTGTCAGTTCAGTTTAGAGACACCATAATTAAGTTCTAGATAAAAATTTAAACGTGATTTCAGAATATGACGACTAAATATACACAAAAACCCAGCAGAAATATGCTCGCTAAAATTGTTGCTATCTCGTTTTGGCGTTTAACATTAGAATAAGATAGGAAAAGACTAAATTTAGTTAAGTTCTGTTAGTATAAAAACTGTTCAATGGCCGTGCAGTTATTATAATAACTGCACGGCCATTGAACAGTTTTTATACTAAAAATAATTTTAATTTTATTATAATAAAAAAATGGTACAGCTCCAATAACATATTTCAGACTCGGAAACCGGTTAAATTTTCAAACCGGTTTGACTATAAGTACATAGGAACATAATCATTTCGGTTTGGTATATTAAACGTTATTCTGCAAATAAACTTCTCTGTAAGGTTAGCGTTCATTAGCCGTTATTAACCGATATATCCTTGAAATTTATTTGATGTAACGTCGCCCAAAATAGAAGCTCAAAATTGTGCTATTCTGCTATTTGCCGAGTTTTACTTTAGCCAGTTTATTTCGTTTATATTACAAAATGCTATCTGTTCCGTTACAAACGAAAACGATATACAAAACAGTTAAAAGCCTGTATTAACCGGTAGATTTTAAACCGGTTCCGAGGATTGTTTCAGACTGACCTACACTCTGATAACCAAAACAAATTATTTCACTGTGAGGGTAGAAATTACTTTCCTTTAAAATTTTGGAGCTTTTAAGAGCGAAATTATTTGTTTTTAAAAAAACTGCATTATATATTCTCTAATTGGTAATTAATCATTTAGATAAATATCTATCTAAATCATCTTATTTTATTATTATTATTTATCTCAACCTTCAGGTATATAATTCAATACAGGTTGGTCAGCCGCATTTCCTGTCCAAACTCTCATTGAATTTTTTGATTTGGTAAATACTATTTTAAGCAAAATATTATATTACATGGATGGTGTTTTATTTTATTTTTATTTTTTTTTATCTTCCGCAAAACAGTGGAAATTTGCCAGCTGAGGTATCCCCGGCGGCGACCACAACATCTGGGGCTGCCGTTCCTGTGGCAGAACCGCCAGTTCCTGAAGCTCCGGGACCCAACACCGCATCCACCATACACCCACAGAAATAGGTACCTTTTAACCTATTTTAAAAAAGTAGGAGGTTATCAGTTCAACGTATGTTAGGTATATCAGGTAATACCGATAATTGCCGCAAATGATATTGATAGCTTACAGTCTCTCCTAAGATACTTATTTTCCTTTGAACCAAATTTTAAAACAATTAATACATTGCCAGACCCATATGGAGACAATATACAGCCAGACTTACGCATATTCAATTTTATTTATTAATAGGAAAATTTGGCTATTCCTAATTAAGTCTGTCTTTTTGCAACGGTTTTACCTAATTTAATACTCACTCCTAATTTAAGTTTTAATTTTCTTAGAAATACCAATAATAGTATAATTTTTGTTTACGTATAAACAGCCGCTAAGTATTTTTTCCACTTCCATCAGGTATTATTAACCCTTTTTGCTAGGGTCTGTAATTTGCTCGATCTTCAAAATCTTCAGTGGCGAGTCCAATGGTTTCCAAATCTTGCTTCGCGACATCCAGCCAGCGGTTTCAAAGGCGGCCAAGAGGTAGATATCCTAGTCGATCGGTTAATAATGAGGTCATACCACCTTAATAGAACTTTTTGGAGTTTTTCAGTCACGGTATTTTTATTGGGCTTATTCCTAACTTTCGATTTTCGGCTTCAAATCCAACTGCAAATTAATTGAAAAAATTATCACTATTATTACTAGCATTTCTGTGCTCAAAATGGCAAAGATACCTAGGTTTTCAGAAAGTACTTATCCAATGAGTGTAAACTTTCTATGATAGTAGGTATTATACATATATACACTGTCGAATATACAAAAAATAATAGGAATCCTTTGGCGGAACGATATGATAAAATATTCTTTCATCCTTTATTTTACCCCTCAGGGGTTAATTTTCAAAAATACTTACATTATAACACAATAACGCTACAGTCCAATTTGCTAGTACAGTAGAATCTCACTAATCCGACACTTCACTACATGGGCACGTCTAGTAGTCCGGCACCCTACGCCACCGCGCCCTACCCCCACGCCTCCTGGGGCGCTTCTACAATTGCTTACGTAATAATCGCATAATAATTGCTGCCAGAATTATAATACCCGTATGGTCTGAAGAAAATAATGTATCTGCCAAGAATTTTATCTAACCTCAGATAAATAGTCTTCAAACAAAGACTACAAGTTGCAAAAAAACAGACTTTAATTAAAGATTATTTTAAGGTAAATTAATTAAGTAAAATACACATTGTCATAAATTAAATAAAAAGAAAATGTATTAAATCAATATTACAAGATACATAATGTTTTATTTATCTTGGCTATCCCTATAAAATCAAGTAAATCGAACATTCCAATAATTGGGGCAACCCTGTCTATATTCGTAATAGTGCCGGATTAGTGAGACTCTACTCTCTATATAGTCTTTATACTCGTAGTTTCGGAGATACAAGGGTTTCTTTACAAATTTAAGCCAACATTTTCGCGACATGGTTTTACTTATTTCAGATTTTTTTTAGTAAAAACAGAAAACAATTACAGAATTTATATGGGCCCAATGTAAGCCTATATTCTCTCAAACAAAAAGAAATACACAAATCAGTTCCCATTTGAGGATGTAAGAAGTGCACATCATCATCATCACGAGCGCGTAAAAGTGCACTACTCGATATAAGCCTCGTCCTAAAAACGGAGGGATTTGTTTTAACCTCCTCAATTTGGCAGGCGTCTTGGAAATCGCAGTACATTATGATGGGATAACAGGATAAAACTGCTAACTATTATCCCAGTACATACCTTAGCTGGTTCAGGGGAAGAAATAGAATGACAATATTACTATGCCGGGGCCACACAGAATGTATAGAGGTGTACGTACATAGATAATATATTGCTCATCCAATAGAATAATAACGTAATTGCAAAAAAGTTAAAATTTTATTTCGCGTTTAATTTGGATGATTTGTTGTTTAATATAGATTTTTTTTCGAGAATGCTCAAATTATTAATAATAATCT
>WUAW01020471.1:1993-15391 GCA_017165845.1 Thaumetopoea pityocampa | reverse complement strand
TAAATCGCTGACCTTAGCTTCCCCTTGCTAGCATGAGCTACTTTTATGATTTCTTTGAATGTAGGTGAACGCATGGAAAGGCCTGCAATAATGGAGTTCTGGGTCAAAGGAAATAAGGACTTGGCCAAGGTTAGAAACGTATAAATTTATGTTGGATTAAAGCAAATCAGAAAATTAAGTACTTAATTTACTTTCTACTGATTGTACCTATATGACTATTTTTTATAATACAAGTATTTATACACAAGTATTTATAATAGGTAGACTATAACCAAAATTGCCTATTTATATTAATAAATAATCCTTACTAATATTATAAATGCAAATGTGAGTTTATTTGTTAATTTGTTACGCTTTAACTACTCAACCGATCATTAAAAAAATTTATACACACATTGTCGGAGGTACAAAGAATGACATAGGGTAACTTTTATCCCTAAAAAAAACTTCCCAGGGTATATAAAAAATGTTTACAAAGTTATGAATTAATTTTATTTTCAACGATCTCTGAGATATATCATCATGGACATCGACGCGAACGAAGCCGCAAGTAAAAGTTAGTTAATAATAATTTGGTAATAAGCAACTGAAATTGGCTTGTTTCTTATTACCCTGAACTAGCTGTTGCCCACAGCTCCACCCACGTGGACTCTTTATTTGACGGTTATTACGTAACTGGCTTGTAAAAATTGCTTCCAATTACTATTATTTTTCAATTTTTACATAGGTACACCAAGTAGTTCCGGTATTAAATGTAAAAGTCTATAACCAGAAATCAAACTTCCTTCAAAATCGGTTTAGTTGTTTCTAGATTAGACCGGACAAACAAACATCACAGAAAACCACTGACCACCGACAAACAATTCATTTTCAATTTTTTGACTTTATTTTTTATTATTATTATAAACAGACATATGCTTATATGGAGAGAACTTTAAATATATTATATTACATTTATCTTTTATAGATTGTATTCTGATCTTTATAAATNGTTTATTTGACGGTTATTACGTAACTGGCTTGTAAAAATTGCTTCCAATTACTATTATTTTTCAATTTTTACATAGGTACACCAAGTAGTTCCGCTATTAAATGTAAAAGTCTATAACCAGAAATCAAACTTCCTTCAAAATCGGTTTAGTTGTTTCTAGATTAGACCGGACAAACAAACATCACAGAAAACCACTGACCACCGACAAACAATTCATTTTCAATTTTTTGACTTTATTTTTTATTATTATTATAAACAGACATATGCATATATGGAGAGAACTTTAAATATATTATATTACATTTATCTTTTATAGATTGTATTCTGATCTTTATAAATTAAAGTTTGTGTGATCCAAGATAAATAATAAAATTGATTCTATCTGAATTCACTCAAACTTTTTTCATTATTTTCTTCACCGTAAACTCCATCTCCATGTTAGCATCACTTCATGACTGCCCTGAAAATCGGCTAAGGGATACAGCCAGGTAATTGGCACTATCCTGCGATTCTAGAAGCATCTGCTATGATACAAGCTCTAAGATGCCATTGTACTACAAATTCCACCTTTTTATGGAAGAGGCTTACGTCTGACAAGCGAACAGACTGATAATGAAGATGATGATGAAACAATTGACAACCAAATGTATTAATGTGAATTACCTACAAATTAAACGAAGCGACGAAGTCCTCAACGTACGAGTTATGTAACGAAAATGAAAAATAATAAACCTGACATTGGCACCGCCGCAGCATCTAGCGTTGAAGTGTTGGAGTTCGTCCAGATATGAAAAAAAAAGCTAGTAACATTCTAAATTTAAAGTTCTCATCTAATCGTTGATAACGATTTTTACATAGGTATGCACGCGTGATTGTGACGTACACACTTATATGCTTCTGCGGCAATATCAATATTGTACTGGTTCTTCTTCTTCTATATTTTATAGTCGTCTGCGAATTCGCGCCATTTCTGCCAGTGTCCAGTTGTAATTTCATAACCAATACTCATAATAAATAAAAAATAAAAAAGCATTTAACAATATTTAACCACTGATCTAGTTTGACATTATCATACGATAATATATATAGACAATAGATGCCTTTAAAATCTGCATTAGCGTTACGTTTATTTTTATTTCTAATAAAACTTCTTCCTTTTCTTTTCTTCATCACTATGAAGAATATTATTGCTACTGCAATCGGCTGCAAATTTGCGCCATTTCTGCCAATGTCGAGTGTATATTATATATTTTGAAGCCATATAATATTATTTTAAGTTAACAATAAAATATCACATTTGTGTGTCACATTTTATTGCTTCTTGGGAGTTTTGAAATCAATCCGACGAATACCACTTTGACCAGGCAAAATCCCGTAGGTATGTTGCCTTGAAAAAATACGGTCACTTTACTATGTTAGTCACAGTTTTAATATTTCAATATTCTTCACGGTTATTGATAATTAATACACAAAACAACACGAAATTTATGTTTAATATTAAACATCACAATAAATTAATATAAAACGTTAACATTAAACTTTAAGTGATACGTCACATCACTTGAACTCCTAATAAAGCTTCATTGTGGTATTTAACTACGTATACACAGACAAACTACTAACTGGCCTGCTTAGCCTGGAGTTTTGACGGTAACCCGAGTGAAGCATCACTTGAAGTTTTATTTTAAAGTTTATTATATAAATTTGGTTTTGTTTTGTGTATTAATCGTCAATAATCATGAACAATATTGAAACATTGAAATAAAACTGTGACTGACATAGCAGTGACCATATTTTTTCAAGGCAATACAGGCCTTCGGGTATTTTGTCTGTTCAATGAATTTTGATAATACATCAGATTGGCTTCAAAACTCTCAAGAAGCAATAAAATGTGACATACCGATATTTTATCGTTAACATGACAAAATATTATGACTTGAAAAATATATCAACACCTTGCAAAAAGATCATAACTTATTTTTGCACGTATTGACTTATATAGTTCTTTTTAACTAGAAAAATAAATATAATAAAATATATATTATAATAGTTTTCTTTTACAACCCAACAAAATAGTCTTACCTCTATGAAAAATAAAAGTGCTTACCGACCTACTAAAAATATATTTCGTGCACTGTTTATATATCGTGCTCAGATTTTTATTTATATGATGTCAAATATTTCCGTATTACCTATTTATTAAAGGATCGTACTCGAAGTTCTAATTGAAATTTTATATTACACATTTTACTTGAACATAATTTTATAAAATGATTTATCTACTTAGTACACAGTACAAGATTATGATGAAAATGAAACAAGTAGGTAAAAAAAAACCGGCAAAACAAACCCGCTTCCAAAATGAAAGGTTTGAGTAAGGCATGGGCAGAAAACTGAGCGTCCTTCTAAAGGAAATCATCACCTCGAATTGCCGGAACAACGAGTCCAGTGTTGTTTATTGTTTGTTCTCCGAATGCACTTTCGAGCACTCGGAGAACATCGAACCCGTTAGAACGCACACATTAGACACAGAAGGGTACTGGAGAAGTCATAAAGTGATCCAGGAGTTGTTGATGTTTGTGAGAATTAACATCTATAGCCTACATTGACAGACATTTTTTAACAGTAGAGGTCTGACACGCGCCACTGTCCCTGCAGCCTGTGGTAACCCTATGCAAGAATTTCTACGCGACAGTAAAAGTATTAACTAGATAATTTATCTATTCTGTGCTAATATAGATAGCAAATAAACTAGATTATCCTTAGGGATAAGATATAAAAACTACTGCAATAACTAATGATAATAGCTTAATCAAAAGCTACGTTGGGCGCAATACACCGACCAACAGGCATCTCAGCAAGGCCAAGGTTGTTAGGGTAGGGGGGCGCGGGACGCCGCGGGCTTAACGCTCCGCGCGAGCCCGCTCCGACCATTCTGCACCTCGCAGTCGACTCTGACGGTTGTTCAAGTGCCAGGTAAGCGGTGGTCGTTTAAATATTAGTTTTTTTTCTTCGAAACATGATTATCCGACCGGTATCTTAGTGTTGCACCACCGCCGCGGTATCTACCTATCCGTATCTAGTGACAAATCATTCAAGATGTGTTTCGATAACGTTAAGTGTACTATTCCGCCGATAAGACGATACCTATCGCACTTCAAGAAGTTCGAAATGCATTTAAATCTCGCCCGTGAAGGTAAACGGTGGCGCAAGTCAGAAAGTTTCCCTACGAAAAGTTTTGAAGCGATTCCCAAAGCGCGGGAAGCGTGAGACTGCGTGCGTGCTGCGTGCCGCGCATCGATCGGGTCACCCCTCGCCCGGCACTCCCGGCTCCGATACATTCATTTGAACAAATATCATTCCATATTGCATTTAGTATCCTCCGTTCCTTTTATTTGCTGTAGCTTTTATTTGTGACTTAGTGCATGTTTCCACGATTAGTTAACAATTTATAATTGTGAAAATGGGTGGCTGTGCAACGAAAGAAAATAAGGAAAAACCGGCAGCAGATGCCGACGGGTGCGTATGTTCCGAGCCGGCATTATTGACACCGAGTTCACTCGATTTGTTATTTTGTGTATAAATTAATATTGATCGTCATAATTATGTGAAAATTTCCGCCCTTAACTGAGAATAAAATGTATCTAGAAAACGTACGAAACATTCTCAAGCATTGAACCCAAATAGTTGCATTTCCGCTTATGTGCTGTTATTGTTATTATATTGATCATAATTTGTTATGATTTCTACCTACTATCTTGTTGCGCTCAAATAATAAGATCCACCGTCGCATAAATACTACAATACCAATAAATTTATAAACAATGTTGAAGGTAGAGTAATTTTTAAATCGCTATCTAGGATAATGCTTTTGTTTGGAGATACAATTGTAATGTAATGTATGTATTCTGGTTTGCCAATACAATATCAGGTGTAATATCCAATATCGCGATTAATATTATTCACAGAACGATAAGCTGATTCCGTAATCTGACGACGTTTAATTATTGCATTAGCTTCTCAAATTGAAATGAATACAAAGTAATAAGAAACCCGCGATAACGCGTTCGTGCGCCGCTGACGAGTGGGAGGGCCGGCAACCGGCTGCGCGAAGTAAAGAAGTACCGGTGCGCAGTGAGCTGACACATCCGTTCGGCTTGCGCGTGTCGGTCAAGGCGACCTCTGGCAAAATTACGTAATTCCACCACTAAACCGAGTGTATCCTTGGGTGTGTTCGGTTCGAAAGCATTCCTAACCCCGATAGCCCGCATAACGTTCCCCTTAGCTGTAGTTCCCCAGTCGTTTTATAATCACAGTATAGTGGCTCGTTTAAATTCTATCAGCATGAATTATAAACTGAAGGTTACAATCCCTATGGTGGTGTGCGGTGGCGCCGTTCTTGCATATTACCTCATGAGGCGGTTTGTAAATTTTATCGTAATAATTTCACGTTCTTTTTGCTTGTGTTTTTTTTTTAGTAGTTCTGAATAGTATGTGATAAATATTTTAATTTTTGTGTGAAAATAGGTCCAATTCTACACCCGACAAGTCCATAGACATACACATAGATGATGGGTACGTCACTGCTATACTTCAATTTTTTAAAAAGTGGAGCCTTAGTTGGCTGCGCTTTAATTTCTAGCGATTCAGAAATTTGTTACGTAAATATAAATTACCAAAAATGTGTACAAGAGCTACGTGTGCCGCACTGAAAGCGTTAGAATTTTACCAATCCTGTGTACATTTAAATATTCATTATGAATTTTGTCATTGACGTAAATTGTTTTACAGAAAAGCCGCAGCAATGTTGGACGCCACAACCCTTGAGAAATTGGAGGCTGGTTTCAGCAAGCTCGCCGCTTCCGACTCCAAATCGCTGCTGAAGAAGTACCTCACCAGGGAGGTGTTTGACGCCCTCAAGAACAAGAAGACCTCCTTCGGCTCTACTCTTCTGGATTGTATCCAGTCTGGTTAGATTTTTTTTTTAATTTATACACTCATATTGAACGAATGTCTTTAGATAACATTTATCTGATTAGACAAATAATGTGACTGTTTAAAAAACCTGATAAATTTATCAAAGATATTGAGAAATCAATTTTCCATAACTCTAAGCAAACACGTAGGGACTTGCATTACCTGTTTTTAATGTTACGTAATTTGTTTCTAGGTGTTGAGAACTTGGACTCTGGTGTCGGAATCTACGCCCCCGATGCGGAGGCGTACACAGTCTTTGCTGACCTCTTCAACCCTATCATCGAGGACTACCACAATGGCTTCAAGAAAACCGACAAGCATCCGCCCAAGAATTGGGGTGATGTCGAGACCCTGGGCAACCTTGACCCCGCCGGCGAATTCGTCGTGTCGACCCGTGTACGCTGTGGGCGTTCATTGGAGGGCTACCCCTTCAACCCATGCCTGACTGAGGCCCAGTATAAGGAGATGGAAGATAAGGTCTCCTCCACCCTGTCTGGTCTCGAGGGTGAACTTAAAGGCACCTTCTACCCTCTCACTGGCATGTCCAAGGAGACCCAGCAGCAGCTAATTGATGACCACTTCCTGTTCAAGGAGGGTGATCGTTTCCTCCAAGCAGCTAATGCATGCCGTTTCTGGCCCACTGGCCGTGGTATCTACCACAACGAGAACAAGACCTTCCTTGTTTGGTGTAATGAGGAGGACCATCTGCGTTTGATCTCTATGCAGATGGGCGGTGACCTGAAGCAGGTATACAAGAGGCTAGTGAATGCTGTCAACGACATCGAGAAGAGGATACCCTTCTCGCACGACGACAGGCTCGGTTTCCTGACTTTCTGCCCTACCAACTTGGGCACCACCGTCCGTGCGTCTGTGCACATCAAGCTACCGAAGTTGGCAGCCGACAAGGCCAAGCTGGAGGAGATCGCGTCCAAGTACCACTTGCAGGTACGCGGCACTCGCGGCGAACACACCGAAGCTGAGGGTGGCGTCTACGACATTTCCAACAAGAGGCGCATGGGACTCACCGAGTACGATGCCGTCAAAGAAATGTACGACGGCATCGCTGAACTTATTAAAATCGAAAAGTCGCTGTAAGGCTTACGATCTCGCGCTATCAGTATTTTTTTTTTATATATTATTTATCGTTTTCATGTAAGTGTTGATTGGATGTCGGGTCAGTTGAGCCGACAGGAGACATGTCAACCCACGCGCGGATGGCCGGCCACGCGGACGTCTCTATATACCTATTGTTTTTCGTAAAGTATTTTCTATAAGGAATGGAAAATAAAGACAGCTAGACGTTAAGACTATCATTGGCTAATTTATTTATTAATTTACCCCATATACTTCCATTTTTTTTATTTATTGTTCAATTAAAATACATCACTTACAAAATCATCACACTAAACGCCAATAAACAGCCGTGGGTTATTGTTGCTGTGGTAGTTAGGTGCTGCACATTGGCAGTTACATAATATGTAGTTTTATTTTCGTATGTCGTACGGAAAAGACAACATTTGGATGATAATATTATTATTTTTGAATTATCTCTACTATTATTAAATGTAAATTTTCAAAAAAAATTAATAAACTACTCAGATCGACTAATTTAAGGGCTTCTGAAACCGAAACCGTTGATGTTTGTTTGTTCGGGCTTCACGCAAAAACCAACGGGTAGATTTTGAATAAACTATTATAGTCTTAAAGGTAATATTCCGGTTTAATTAATGCGGCATGTTTCATCAAAATCGGTCCAGTAGAATTGAAAATACAGCTTGATCCCTGTTTTAATAGTCGCCGCTTAGGTACGAGAGGTCAAGTAAAAGTGGTTATTTTTTATATATACATATAAATCTATGATTGTGCCAGGATTTCCCATGTTGCGGAAAACCGATATTCACGCAGCCGGAGCCGCGGGCAAAAGCTAGTTGTTAATATATTTCGCTTGGAATCATTGTTCACTATCAAGCCGTAAGAAGTACTTTTTAATTTTGATTTAGGGAATTTTTCTTTAATCGCTTAGGTCTTGAGGTACACATACATACACTTACGCCGATATCCCAGAAGGGTAGGCAGAGACCATAGTACATACTACATACATACATACAGTCACGTCTCTTTCCCATTGAGGTAGGCAGAGACCACTTCTTTCCACCTGCTACGACCGTTTAATGTAGCAGTGGCTATCCGCAGTCCACATTTCGCCCCCGCGGGCAACGAGACGTGTCGGGTGGCGAACCACGACGCCACCATTTTATAAGGTTCAAACGTGTTAAAGTTCCTCAATGTTTCTCAGTCTTGAGATATTTTATTATATATTTCGGGCGACACATTTCAAAGACGTCTTTTTCCATAATAGTTATTATATCGTATATTTAATAATATTTTTATGTTTGCTTGTCTCGTTTGTGGATTGCATTTTGCTACCGGTACCGTGTTTGATACATATAAGTTTTCTTTTAGTAATGCATATTGTACTTTTGTGTGTAATAGTAATATTTTGCAATGACTAAATAGGTAATAGTTATTTTCAAACTTTCCTTATGTTTTTCCCTACGATTACTTTGAGAATCTGTAACTGAAGATTATGAATTTTATTTAAATAAGTTTTTAAAGTATGCCCGTTACTTGTGATGCCGTATATATAAATTGACTCCGCGAGGGCATTGTATAGGCTAATCAATATCACATAGGGTATTTTTGGCTTTATAATATAGAATTTGGCTAATAAAGCACGTAATAAACTTATTACAAAGCACTTCTCTATAAGGCGCCCAGTTAAATCTGTTATCTATCATCATCAACATCATCATTTCAGCCCGTAGCTGTCCACTGCTGAACATAGACCTCTCCAATTGATTTCCAGCGCAGCCATACCCACCTGCATCCGGCGAGACCCAGCAATCCTAACCAGGTCGTCGGTCCATCTCATAGGTGGCCGTCCCACACTGCGCTGTTATCTATAATAATTAGTCCTAAATATTTATATTGATTTACTTGTTCTACTGTCTCACAACCATATATTACATAGTACATTTCGTCTTATATAATAATATATTCTGGACACCTTTTCACACACATTGATCTAGTCCCAAAGTAGGATCCCCTGTATCTTAACTATATTAGTCGTTAACTAAGTACTAACACGTGAAACTGCAATACCGCCAGTTTTTACACGCCTGACCAATCAACAAAACATAAACGATGTGTTGTTTTCAGGCTTCACGTGTATTTATTCCACTATGACTTCTAAACTCCTTCGATTTTATACGATTTAGTATCTATCTATATATTATGTAGGTTTAAAAATATTTATGCGTAAACCACAGGTGTATGAACTCATTCATACTATAATTATGATGCAGTTTTATTTGAAACTAGTACTTACTACTAAACGATATTGTCTGCTTGCAAGTGATAGAAAATTATATAATTAGTTCTGGTAATTTACAAAAAGAAAATTTAATTGTACAGCAAGAAGACAGCATGTTGTGAAATAATGAAACCGATTGATGGCGCTATGACCATCCAAATAGGAGGTATTTGATGATCAGCAGCATCATCGTCTTTATGTTCTCCAACCCGCTTGCCAAGCGTGGAGATTATGGCAATACCCCTTTAATGTATGACATAAACCACAACCCCCAGTCCACGGGAGCTCCCCTATCCCTGAGTCTGGCAGCGGTCACCGTAACAGCGGTGCAAGTGATGCTAAAAGACTTGGTAGGGGATTCTGCTGCGTAACCAAAAAACTTGGCCCTGGGCAGCTTATGTTTACACTAATGAGAAGTTGTACGAACTGAAAGAAGCAGTAAGAAGTTGCATCGGAAAATTTTAGGATGGTCAGAAGTCCAAAGAAAGGAGGAAGATAATAATCCTCAAGACCGGTTACTTGTTCTACATCCGAGAGGGTGGTCAGCAGTCCCAAGGTGGTGTCGGGTTCATAGTCCATAGATCCCTCGTCAACAATATAGTGAAGGTCGAAAGTGTGTCAACGCGGGTAACGTACTTGATAGTTTAAGTTACCAAACGTAAAACTGAAAGTGATCACCGACTGGTAAGAGGCACATTTAAAATTGAAAAGAGGAGGATCGAAAAAAAGCTCGAAAGATCGACACTGATAACTTTTACGCTTCCCCTTCAACTGACCACTTCGATTACTTAAGCGACTGCGTTTCTAATGACAACATAGTTATGATAGGGACATAGTTTTACAAATTTATTTGAAACTAGGTTTTGCCTGCGGCGCCGCCCGCGTGAATGCCGATTTTCCGCTAAATGTGAAATCCCGAAATAATCATAGATTTATATAAAATCCACTTTTACTTGACCTCTCATACCTTAACGGCGGCTACTAAAACAGGGATCAAGCTGTATCTTCACTTCTACTCGACCGTTTTGATGAAACATGCCGTAATATTTAAGTCGGAATAGTACCTTTAATTTTTTTCGGCCTGAGATCGCTGTTAGCCTTGACGGCTTTTACAGCTCCACCGGGCGAGATGGCGAGTGCGAAGAGCGCTCCAGCCGTTGCCAAAAAACAAGAAGGGGCGACTAGCGCGAGGGAACACCGGGTGAGCCCGGGCCTCGGCTTATACCGTCGCAGACAGTCGCGGGAGCGACTGTCGGGGAAGCGCTTCGGCGGTTAGGGCAGTAGCGATGATAGCTTAGACACCGTCCCCGCCGGCGGAGTTCAGTGTAAGTGTAGGTGACGGTGCGGTTAACTTCATACTTGAGTTCAAGATGAAGTTAAGCGCACCGCATTGTGTGGCACTAATTTGTGCCTATTATCGTAATATTGATATTTTGCAGCTAACACCTAGATACGGGGTTGTACCTAATAGCGTTGGACGAAGACTGCCTCCGGCCCCGTCGGCGGGACCGGCGTACGGAGTGTTGGCTCGGACCGTTTGTGGCGTCACTGGGAGCTTGAAGCGCTCGAATGATTTCGTCATCGGGGTCTATCAGTACGTGTCGTGGACGGTGGAATTGCACAGTTATATCCCTCACCGGCTCGTAGTTAGCGGCTGCCACTACTAGCGGGTTGATATAGTCGGGGGCGCGCTTGAAGTACCTTTCGGATACTTTGTGGAAGTATTTGGACATGGTCGGAATTTTAATATCGAAATGAAGGTCGACATTTCGGATAAACCAAGGAACACCTACAGCTTTACCGAAGAACCGATTCTGTAGCGTCTGGAATTTATACAGCTGAAGGACATGTATCTATGGCTAAGAACAATTTATAAAAAAAATGCTTCCAGAACCGTAAAACATATTTAAAAAAAAAAGAACGGCACGTTCATAGATTATAAAGCGATTTATAACAATTGTATATTCTACCAACCACAGAGTACTTTTTATACGTAACGTAAACGATAAACAAGACGACGCTAATGTAAAACCCACCAAAACTCATGGCTACTCCAAAAAATGAAAGAGATTTTCACTTACCTTTATCCAGAGTTAAAACTATTATGAAAAGTTCTCCAGATGTGGAAGCAGTTGGAGCTGAACCTCTCTATGTAGTGACTAAAGTTACCGTAAGTTTTTAAAATTTCGTCGATATTGTCTATCACAAGATACGTATATTAGAATATTACTGTCTTGTTGTTTTGTTAGTCCATATTCGTCCCCACTACACGGGGAGGGACTTCTCTTAATCAGAAGGGTAATTTTGACTATTGCTGCCGCTAAAGCTCATTGATATGAAATAATTTTTAATCGATAGAGAAGAGATTATTTAGAATCGACACTTGTTTATTATTATTTATTTAGTGCCATTTTCTACAGCAACCTAACGCTCCTCCTCGCTTATTTCGTCGTCGCACCTATTTTGGCCATTTATTGTGTTGTCCTTATCGAAGATTTTTACACCCACCATTAAGAATTTTAAATATTTCTGTTTTCGGAAGTGGTCAAATTCTCCCAAATGTGACTTAAAATACACTATAGCCACGGGTCCTCTATCGATTAAAAATTATTTCATGTCAATAAGCTTTAGCAGTAACAATAGTCAAAATTACCATCAGGAGTATATAATTTCATAATTTATAAGTCAAGTTACTAAAATAGATATATAACCAATATCTTAAATGTTACAGGAGTTATTCGTAACAGATTTAGCAAAGAGAGCTTTTAAAAATAGTAAAACCACTATGCTCGATTATAAACACATTGCAGATGTTGTTCAAAAAGATGACACATTGGATTTCCTAAGGGAAATCATGCCTAGAAAAATTACTGTAAGGCAGTTTAAAGAAATAATGGCCAAAAAAGCACTAAAAGGTGACAAATCTGATGAATCTACTGAGTCCAGTGAGGAAGAAAGTAGCGAAGAAAGTTCTAGCAATCATGAACAAGACTGACATCAAAATTCAAGAATTTTATAAATTCTCAAATGAGACACTTAACTATTATTTGCACATGGTTGGAAAGACTGTTTTCATTTGGAAAATCCTTAATATGACTTCTTTCATTCTTTTTTTTTATTGTAATTTCTCATATGTTGAAAAACAATGATATTACTTGTATAAGACAGTTGCAAGCAGTCATTATTATAATTATTATTTAATGAATATAAATGTACACTTAAAGTGCTAATATCTTAAGATGCCAATATCTGCCATGTTATAGTTTTATAGACAACTAGGTTTTGCTCCCCCCATGTGATAATCGAAAATTATAATCTGAAATTATAGATTTACAGCAGAGGTCCTCTAGCTTTTTTATCTTAAAGACCACTTGTAATGTTTTTCACTTTTGGGTAGACCCACAAAGTATAGTTAATATATTTATTTTATAAATTTTCTAATTTCAAATGTGGTTTTGACAGTTAGTGTGGACCCCTTACAAGTCATCTTTGAATCCTGGGGGTTGATATAGACTTTGGGTATCAATGATTTAGAGTCCAGAACCATTTTTACTTAAGCTCTCGTACTGTAATGGTGGTTATTAAAATGGAGATCATTTTGTAAATATACAAAATACAGTTCTACTTGACCAATTTTGATGAAACAATTTGAATAAAGCACCAACAGTAATCAAGCTGGAATAGTACTTTTAAAATTGCAATAATGTCATTAAAATCTATTTACTAGTTTTGCATGAAGAAGCAAACAAACAAACCGAAGCAAAGATAACTTGTTGCATGGCAGCAGCATATTAATATGTATCACTCCATCTCATCCTGTGAGTAATATGTGGACCATCTAGGATGCATCAGGATAATGGGAAGAAGTGTACTGTTTTAACCAACATCTACTGCAATCTCCAAGATGCTTGCCAAATCTGGAGATTATGGCAAATCCCTACCTTTTATTTATTTATTTACACTTCATACATAAAACATGTACAGGTAGACTTAATGCCTTAGGCATTTTCTACCAGTCAACCTAAAAGTAATACATTACATTAAAAAGTGGGTGCAT
>WUAW01020449.1:25420-36676 GCA_017165845.1 Thaumetopoea pityocampa | reverse complement strand
TATATATATATATATATATATCATAATCAATATGGCAATAATCAGAATGGCAAATGTTCAAAATGGTGTGGAATTGTGGACAGGCGAGTTTGCGAGTTCGAGAAACAGCATACATAAGGCTGACCTCGACGCTAAGCGCTATGATAAAAAGGCACATCCACCCGCCAGCATCAACTGTAACTATGTAAGCAGCGTGCTCACGTGCCCGCGCTGTGCGCGAAAGTTCGCCGCGAGGAACGGCTACATAAGCCATCTTGGGTGCACCAATGCACGACCTGTTAGGAGTTGAAGTGGTCGCCATGGCCGGAAAATGGTTAGAAAGCCGTAAAAGCCGTAGACTGAAAATGGCTCAGCAATATATAAGCGTATTTTAGTTATCGCATATGTTGGCTGCGCCTAAGGACGGTAGATTTCTAGGCCTCTCTAACCCATCGATGAATATACCTAAGCCTTATACCTTTCTTAGGAAATAAAGATACTAAGTCGTAAGAAACTCTGCGATAACTACGTATGTTTTTGTTCATTCTATCTGCAATATCAGAAGTCAAATTTTATTTGTGACGTATGCGGCAACCGCGCAAACATCATTCTCTTACATCACCCCCTTCAAGTTTAAAAAGAACAAAATTATGAAGGCGACATACGCAGTAACAGTGGGAGCGCACTCGCGCGAACTAGTTGCGAGCGAGCCGTTGAATATTTTACAGGTGTCCCACTTCGGGCTCACAGACGAGGGGCGCATTCGAGTCGCCTCTTCGCGTTTGACGTTCTCGCAGTAAGAAGGTTTTTAAACTCAGATACTGGTGCATTCATAGTCTACGGGATTAATCTGAAATATCGTTAACGAAACCTAAAGTTAATTTTTTTTTTCAAAAAAGAAACATTTGAGATATTTACCAAATTTTCAGAACAGTTGCGTTTTAACGAATGTATATGTACCCATATGTAAAATCTACATAAAGGATAATAATCTATATGAATAATATGTGCGTGCGCACGATTTATGTTTCAGTGAGTGTGTGTGTGTATATATGTGTGTGTATGTTTGGTACACACATACGACTTGTTTTGCGATAAAATGATATTTTAAATGCAGATTTGTCAGGAAAATTGTATATTAGTAAATAATAAATGTGGCAATATAATATATTGTTCGTCATTTTCATAAAAATGTATTGTAGGTCATAAATAGTAACAAATTGGCACTCGTTGTAACAGAAAATAAGGGGCTTTTAGTATTCAAGAGATGATGGCCTCGCTGAATTAACTGGAAATCAAGGCTAGCCCAAATTGCATTCTATTAGAGTAATTTGAAGGAGACTTTCAGCGCAAAAGGCGGCAATAACATACATACACACACGCCGATATCCCATAAGGGTAGTCAGAGACTATATTACATACTAATAACAACAATAACATACCAATAACAATAATATACAAATTAATAACAAAATAATAATAACAATCATGTTAAAGACACCTTTGCTGTATGGCGCCACCGTAATAATAGCGTCACTGCAATTATTCCAGTGGGTGCTGTGAGAACCAGCTAAAAATGCACCAGGGAAGTGGAATGCAGCGTTATCATGATATTCAGTCAAAATGTATTGCGATCGCCATGACGCCTGCCAAGCATGGACTTTATGGCAATTATGGAGACTTCTCCTATTTAAGGAGAAGTCCCACGGCCGGCAGTGGACTTCTGTGGTTTGATGATAATGATGATATATACAATTTAATTGAAGATTATGTCACTTAATGTAAGACACAAATAAAGGTTTATTATTATACTAGTTTTTTCCCGCGGCTGCGCCCGCGTGAATGTCGGTCTTCCGCTACATGGGAAATACCGAAACAACCGTAGATTTAAATAAAAAGCCTAGGAATCACTTTTACTTGAGCTTTCTACTGGATCAAATTTAATGCAACCTGCCGCAGCATTTAAGTCGGAATAGTACCTTTAAGATTGTAATAGTTTGATTAAAATCTACGCACCGGTTTTTGTGTGAAACTTGAAAAAATAAACAAACATCGTTGGAGTTAGTTTCAAAAAGCCCTTAATTAGACGATCCGAGTAGTTTTTTTTTAATATCTTTGATTTAAAAAAATTAACCTTTAACACACCTCGATTGTACTCGATTGTAGTCGAGTTCTCACGAAGTTTTCCTTCTCCGTTGAGTAAATCGGTGTCTACAATGTCGACCGTACACGAATTTGAAATAATTCAGACGTACAGGAGGATCGAATCCGTGGTCTTTTGACCACGAGACGTGTCTGTCGGTAAATCACAAATGTACTTAACGTCACCGAGTTACGCCAATTTCCCCCAATTCCGAGTAACCTAGATTCATCGCTTCGGTGTTTTAAGTATTCCAATCCTTTATTCATTGTCTGCAAATTAAGGGTTCCATGTAATTATATTAAAAAAAAGCGGTACAAAGATGACCATTAAAATGGCGGCGGTCGTGACACGCGCCCCGCGACCGACACGAACCGCGACACAGTTTGTGTGCCGTGAAACATCGGGCCGTACGAACAGGGCCGGATTAGAAACAGTCCGATAATCTATACTAATATTATAAAGTGGTATAATTTGTTTGTTTGTAAGTTTGTATAATATGTAGGAGGTAATATCCGGAACTAATGATCTAATTCCAATTTTTTTTCCATGGTAACTATATTATTCCTAAGAGTTATATAGGCTATAAATTATATTTATATCATGCATATTAGCCGAGCTATCACAATGTTTGTCTAACAAGTCGGAAAGCAATACAATTACGGTGAAATTATGGCGCACGCCCGGGAGGGTTTTCGAGTAGATAGAAAGTCCACGTGAGCGGAGCAGCGGGTAACAGCTAGTAAGAAGGAGAGAAAGAAAAAGAAAGAAATATTTATTAGTAGTCCTTATGACAATAAAAAATCTGATAAAATCCAGTGATCTTATATATTTATGATAATCGGTTGAGTAACTTAGGCGTGTAAGCGTAACAAACAAACTAATAAACTTACATCCGTGTTTATAATATTAGTTAGTATTTAAAGTAGTGTATCGTAATATATATTATGATAAACTATTTTAACCGTTACTCAACCGATCATTATAGAATTTTAAACACACGTTGTCAGAAGTACAAAAAAAGAATACCTTTAGAATACCTTTTACCTCGAAAAAATAATTGTTTGCTAGGGATAGAAAAAAATTGTTTATTCAAGGTTCTCTAAAATACACATATTTAAAGACATCAACGTGATCGAATTCGCAGATAAAAGCTACTTAACTATATATTTTCATAAAGAAAAGGCTTACATAACAATAACCTGCAGCATAAGCAACTAATAATTAATATCTAATAATTAATACACAGAACAATTATTTGTTCTGTAAATCAATACATAGCATAATTTTTGCAAGTGGACTTCCTCGATGGCCTATGAACGGTTTTCGGCCTTTTTCATAGTATATCAGACAAAATCTGGGATATGTTAAGTTCCTATATATGCACTACAAGAAATGAATTTTGTAAGCAATTTTTACATACAGATTTAAGTATTAGAGTATTCCACAGATTAAAATTGTATTAATCCATATTAATAGAATATTGTTTTTATGACTGAAGTCTGTATTTTTGTACATAGATTCACACCCACATCAATTATCATTATTTGTAGTATATAACACTAATAAAAAATTGTTGTCATCAAATTGGGTTGCCTGACAAGCATTCCAGGTGCGATATGATTTTGTTTAGTACGTAATTTATTTAATTATGAGAAGTTTTTGTGCTACAAATGAACCAGTAAATTATTTGAATTTGATTTTTTTTTGTTACCTCAAGTCCGTACCCGTACAATCCATTTACGGAGATATGATCAACGAGAAAATTATTAAGTCATTATAAACTACGCAAAGGTCACAACGGGTATTATCTGAGTTTATGATCACAAATGAAGCTTTTATGTGCTTACACGCATTACTACGATAAGATTGTGCGACCGTCCACGGACAGATGCAAGAGTGTGTGCAGTCGTGTCGTGATCAGCGGATTAAATAACTGGGCTCAAGTAACCACATGGGAGAGAGTATGACTGCTATTGTAGCCTTAAAATGTACCACGATTAGACACAGCTACGCCGAGTAGCTGTAAATCATTGGTCTACCTGTAGAGGGGGGCCTTTTTGACCCTCACCAAATTTCTTTTTTATTAAAGACACCCGCATTAGGATTAATTCCTGTGTCGCGGGTACTTTACAAACATTCAAATAACGGGAACACAGAACAACAATTTGTGGATTACACAAAGTTGTTGTCCCGCGTGGGGATCGAATCCACAACACTCGATAGCGCAATGGACGCTTAAATCACTGCGCTACCCGTGCAGTCAAAACTTTACGGGCTGTGGTAACCATTTCAATATTTCTTCAGAACTCAAACGTTCCTAAGCTTTGTAAGCGAATACGCCCCACTCATGCCACTACAGCTTTATAATTCTGATTGCGATATCCATTGATCCGCCTCGAAGGACCAAAATAATGTAGTGTGTTACAGTTGTGATTTTATAAATAGAATAAAATGTTTTTTCGCTTGAGACTGAAAACAGATTTTTTTTTTAATAAATCGCGCAGCACATTGTTAAGAAATTTTAAAAGATTATGTATTGAAATAAGCAAATTCAGCACGCGTCGTTTGAGCACTTACGAGTATATAATGCTGTATGTTTTACAATAAATTGTAATATTTCAATCTTGTGCAACGCTTACGCTTAGCTAATTGTCCTTTGGACGATGTGACTTGTTCTGCGAATTTTTCCATCTCACGCTAAAAGCTCTGTCTATCTCTTTCACGTTGCTCGCTGAATGACATTTATCCTTTTTTTTATAAGATTTTGTAAATCGGTGACCAATCAAGGGATGCGCTGACATTTCCATGTTTACTTTCAAGCCCTATTGTTAAAGTAATGAAGCATTAAAGTTATGAAGCATTTTTCAAAGGTCTCTTTTTATATCATTGACGTAATAAATGAAAATACAGCCTACATGGTGGTATTTCTTTAGGCTACCTCCACACATGGGCACCAACCGATGATTCGAGAAAGGTTTATATACTCTTTTGATCCAAAT
The DNA here is from genome assembly GCA_017165845.1 of Thaumetopoea pityocampa. Lineage (NCBI taxonomy): Eukaryota > Metazoa > Arthropoda > Insecta > Lepidoptera > Notodontidae > Thaumetopoea > Thaumetopoea pityocampa. The sequence continues at coordinate 31,555 of WUAW01020449.1, read as the reverse complement.
GTAGAAGCTGCTTATTACACTCGAGAATTGAGTTGTTATGCCTCCTTGGAGATTACCTTATAAATAGAAAAGAACAGCACTTCAACCACTCCTGTTCGGGGGTTGATTAAAGGTAAGGTGGTGGTGGTGGTGATGTACATTGGTGGTCTAGTGGTGCTAGACACGGCTTACAATCAAAAAGGTCATAGTTTAAATCCCGGTCCCGTACCACTGACTTTTTTCTAATTCATGTACGGTCTACATCGTAGACATCAATGTACTTAACATAGAAGGAAAACTTCGTGAGGAAACCTGCATGCCTGCACGGGGGTATGGAGTTTGCCAACTCGCACTAAGCCAGCGTGGTAGACTACGGCCTAATCCTCCTCCTGATTAGGAAAGGTCCGTGCCCCTGTGGTGGGGATGTATATGGACTGGGGATGAAGGTGGTGGTGTTTACCTCCCTAAACTGTTTCACTGAAAGCCTTATCACGTGCGAGTATGCCGTGAATACAAATCGAAGATGATTCAATTATTATTGTCATCGATGCCTACTTTGAACTAATCCAAGACTCGTCCAATATAATTTTCAGCAGTTTCAAAGAGACAATGGTTCTAATTCTGTTGTAACAGAACTTAACTAAATTTACTCTCGCCCTATCTTTTTCTAATGTCAAACGCCAAAACGAGATAGCAAACATTTATAGCGAGTACCGACCTACACTTTTGTTGAACAGTTCAAAAAAATGTTGCGTTTTGTGAATTTTTAGTCCGAGTGTTCTGAGATAGCGTTTAAATCTATTAATTTTGATTTGACAGCAATTGACAGCACCAAAATTGTAGCTATCTTGTTTTAGCGATTGACATTAGAAAAAGATAGGGAGAGTCTAAATTTAGTTAAGTTCTATCACCGCAGAATTAGCACCAATGTCTTCCTTTCTTAGAGTGGCGTAGAGAGCTAGTGTCTAGCTCTCCTATCGCAGGCACGATGCGAATTTTTACGCTGCGCCGCAACTGAATCGATTGAAAGCTCTGTATACAGGACTACAATCAGACAATGATAGGCCAGAAATCTAAATGTCAGGGTCAGAATCATTAAAAAAAATTTTAATGCGACCAAAACAAAATATTATTTTAATAATCTAAGTTCGGGATCTTTACGACTCATCGATATCAAGGTCGAATAATTTCGGATCGATTCTATACAATCGATACAATCTATCGAGATGTTACCGAGCGATAAGTGTACGGATCACGACTCTGACCTGCAGTTCAATAGATTATAATATTTCGTTTGATACGAAGCACGGCATTAGTAAAGGAATACAATAACTGATCATCTTCATCAGGCTGTGGAGATCCACAGTTGGGTATCAACCTTCTCAGTAAAAGAGTAAGATTTAGGAAACGTGATCACTACCCTTGGCAAACATTTAGGAGAACGCAGTAGGTGTTGTTTAAAACGCAGGATACTGCTACTACTCATTATACTGGTGCACCCTGAATTGGTTCTCAAAGAATCACAGAAAAAAATGGAGTGATGATTAAGCTAGAGTCACACAGCGAGCCATTTATTTTCTTTTTCAACTTTCTCGATCTACGCGTCTTCATCCTTGAATGAATGAATGAATACTTTATTTGCTAATATATAGGTTATACATAGGTTCTTACATTAACTTTAGTCTCACTATATATGACAAATTCGTCGTGAAAATATTACAAAATAACAAAGACACTCTCGTGAAAAAGAGACTACATTTTATTACAAATTATAATAATAATAAGGAAAATAAATAATAAAAATGCGAGCAGCACATTCCAACCCTACGAGTCATACAAATTAAAGAAGCTCCAAAACTACATGTCAAATCATTAAGGTACAAAAATTGTCAAAACTTTTAGCACTGTCCTGAATTTAGCCAGAGTTTAATGATATTATCTGCAGTGAATGAAAGAAAGAACACGTTTTTATTCAGGGCAAGCACAATAAATAAATTTAACAAATTAAGAAAGCAAATGAAATAATATTCAGGATCAGTCAAAACTCTGAATCGAGCACGTAATCGGAACAATTTCTTGTAATCCTAATTCTGTGCGTTTAGATAGATGGTCTATAATTCCCGATTCTCATATCGAATCCGATTAGTTGAAAATTACTTATATTTTATATACGATTACATATTTCGTATGTTGTGATTCTCACAGCATCCACCGAAGGATATGGAGTGACGCTATGCAGCGTCACACATCATAGTCACACGTCACACACATACGTAAAATTTTTGAGAATACTCTCTAAGTAGTAGGTCAAATCTCCAAACGTAGCCCTCGCTATTACTTATTTATAAATTAATATATAATAATAATTTGACTGCACGGATGGCGCAGTGGTTTAAGAGTCCACTACGCTGTCGAGTATTGTGGGTTCGATCCCCACACGGAACAACTTTGTGTGAAACACAAATTGTTGTTTTGAGTCTGGGTGTTCTGTGTTTCCGTTATTTGAATGTTTGTAAAGTCCCTGCGACACAAGAATTAATACTAATGCGGGAGCTGTCTTAAAAAAAATTATAGCATGCACAACAGATTATCATACAATCAATGTTGTCATTACAAATTCTTAAATTAATAATAGGAGTCTAGACTGAACCACAAACGCGCACATACAAGAGACAAGCGTAAGGCAATTGGTTCAGTAGAATACTACTTATCCAACTTACATGTATACTCAGCATCACTAACTACTCTTTAGGGGACGGCAAGGAATACCTTTCCCTAAATCGTAATATTAGAACTAATTAGTAATGGGCATACATAATAATAAGAATCAAATCCCTGAATGTTATTAATTTACATACCCTATTATAGTCTGACGCGGACGCGGTGAAAATTGTGACCTCAGATGGGTGTGCCGGTCCGATCTGAAGTATACCCAGGCTTGAATATAAACACAGCTTCAAATTACTGATATTTATTTTTAGGGATTCTTTTCATTCTCTTCATTTCTTTCTTGTTAGCTGGCTGAGCTGGATTCGAAAAACGTGCCGTCCAATTTGACAGCGAAATATTTATTTATAATTATTACATATAAATTATAACTAACTAGCTTATCGAGCAAAAATTGGTCATTAGCCAATGGCAGAGCTCATTTTCTGTTCTAAGTACGAGCGAGAGGTGAATTAATTCTCTTGCCCGTTCTCTCTGTCTTGGTACTCAACGAAAAAACCTACCCTATACAATTATTTATCGGCCCTAAGCTAAATAAATCTATTTATTTCTCTTATTCTAATAGCTTATTTTCTATATTCTAATTAACCTATATTTACAAACTTAATCTAGCGACGTAGCTATCATACCCAATCATAGCTCTGTCCTTACTAAATTATGAATCTGAAATTCTTTAACAAGTCAGTGGATACTGCCAAAAATAGAAAACGTAAACAAAGTTTTGCGACCCCTTCTCTTCGATCAATTGGTCAATAGTATCACAAAATGTATTCATCCTTAATCCCATCACATTCATAAGAATATTACTCAAAAGTTTCTTTACAACGAACATCAAAGTCGTATGAATGACTCTTACAGAACTCTTGCAATAGGTCTATTGATTGACAATGGTTACTATCAAAATCTATTTCTATTACACAACCTTATTACAATACGGGTAAGATTCAAAGCTGTGAGAGATTTTATGTCTATTATCCTGATCATAGACATTCGGCGAGTAGTCATAAAACGGCCTGTTTTCATAAAACTATTTACAACAAAGTTAGAATAGTGATCAGCTAACTAAACTAGGACTTTATGTAAACATATTTAGATACGAAATTTCGCTGTCATGTTTTGTCAGATGTTAGAAACATTTGATCGAACTATTTGACTTCGTCAAAAAGATTTATATGACAAAATAAGTATTTTTTTTTTATTGTCCCATTGGATTGTATTTTATTGATTCGAACCTACGTACCCCGGTGCCGTTCGGCTTGTGTTATATTTTTATTTTTTTATTTACGACCCATTACGTATGATGATGTGTGATTTTTATGTTTATTATCTATTTTTACGACTGCGCCGTGATGACAAAAACATATAAGCTTCTCAATTTAACTGACGTTCGAATTTTTTTTATTGCCACACACATATTAAAATTATTCAAATTAGAGGCAGTAATTACTATTATTACAACTGGTTCAAGTTATCGGTTATCAATAAAATTTTAATTAGCTATGGTATCTCTATAAGAGTCATCAGTAAACAATGGTTTTGAGCCTCGAATTCGGATCAGGAGATCACCGGCTCAAAACCGAAACATCAATAAATTGCCCCAATAAAGAAACTCGTGTACTAATAATTTATGTAAGTATATATTACTAGCTTTTGCCCGCAGCTGCGCCCGCGTGAATGTCGGTTTTCCGCTACATGGGAAATCCCGAAACAATTATAGATTTATTCAAAAAGCCTTAGAATCGCTTTTACTTGAGCTCTCGTACCTTAGCAGCGGCTACTAAAACAGGAATCAAACTCTATCATCAATTCTACTGGACCGTATTTCATGGAAATAATTTGGAACTAGACATCAATGTTAATGGCGAGCACATCACTCATCTTTGGTTTGCCACTGATCCATTACTTATCGATGGATAGTAGAACCGCTGATGGACCGACGTATAATGCTGTAAAACTTCAATAGAAGACCCTATTGAAGTTTTACAGCATTATACGTATAGAGTCTCTTAATCTATCTATACTATTATAAAATTGTTAAATGTCAAATTTTGCTTATCAAATATATTAAAAAAAAAAAACTATTTAGATCGACTAATTCAGGGCTTCTGAAATCAAATCTTGTTTGTTGGTTTGTTCGAGCTTCACAAAAAACCATTTTGATCAAACTATTACAGTCTTAAAGGTACTATTTCAATTTAATTACTGCTGTATGTTTCATCAAAATTGATTTGGTAGAATTGAAGATATAGCTTGATCCCTGTTTTAGTAGCCGCCGTTAAGGTATGAGAGCTCAAGTAAAAATGGTGATTAGACTTTTTATATAAATCTATGACTGTTTCGGGATTTCCCGTGTAGCGCAAAACCGATGTTCACGCGGTCAGAGCCGCGGGTAAAAGCTGGTAGGTAAACATAAAAATGAATAATGAGAAGATCAAAATTATTATAAATATTCTTGTTCTTTATGTAAGTTCAGTCCAACTTTGAGAAAGAATTCAGTCGCCGAATCCAACTCGACTGGGTGTCATTCGGGAAATCGCGTGTAATATTCTCGTTAAAAATATCGCAATAGGGCACCTATATAATCAATGCGTGTTGCCAGTAATGACGTACGGATCCGAGACGTGGCCACTGACTATGGGGCTCGTAAGAAAGCTCAAGGTCACGCAGCGAGCAATAGAAACAGCTATGTTTGGTGTTTTCATAAGACACGTAACTCGTAACAAGGAAACCCGCAGGAGAACCAAAGTCGTCGATGTAGCTCAAAGGAATGCAAGGCTGAAGTGGCGGTGGGCGGTGCACTAGTTCGCAGACCCGTGGGGGGTTTGGGTTCTAAAGTGTTTATTAAAGTGGCGACCCTAAATTTGAAAATGTAGAGTCGGTCAACCCTCGATTAGTTGGACCGGTGATCTAATTAAGGTCGTGGGCAATCAGTGGATGAAGGCGGCTCATTGCCGCTCAGTAAAAATATCATTAGAGGAGGCCTATGTCCAGCAGTGGATATCTGTGGGCTAAGATGATGATGTTGGTGATGATTGGTAGTTAAAATGCTGTGGACAAAAATTTAAAATTACCGTTCGTATTACATCTGAACTTTTATCTACAATGTCCAAGATTGACTAACAGTATATACATATATGTAGATATGGTCGCCTATTAATAATGATAATAATAATCATTAAAAATGTAAAAAAATAAGTTAAAAATATGAAAAAAATAATGTAAAAAAATAATTATACATATGGAAAAATAATGGATAAAAAAATAATGTAAAAATAATTATACATATGCATACATTATTTATGGATACATTTTTTTTCACACATATTAATCTAGCACCAAATGATTCCCTGTATCTTAGGTACTAGACAACGATATACATACTTATATAGATAGATGCTAATGCATATCGCTCGTCCAATAGAACAATGT
>WUAW01020444.1:14718-31022 GCA_017165845.1 Thaumetopoea pityocampa | reverse complement strand
GTCTATGAGAAAAAAAAAGTCTGGGAACCTCTGATCTGTAGGTATTATTATAAAATTGTAAAACATCGTTGTCTATAGGATAAAGATATTTTGTAAAATCTAGCTCAGATCGACTAATTAAGAGCCTCTGAAACCGAATATGTACATCATTCTTTTAGCGTCTCTTTGTTCAAACTTCACGCAAAAACTAGCCGGCTATTTTTGATCATACCATTGCAATCTTAAAAGTACTATCCCAAATTAATCACTGCAGTATATTTTATGGAAATTGGTCAAGTAGAACTACAAACATAGCCTGGTCTCTTATTCCATAGCCGCCATTATGGTACGAGAGCTCAAGTAAAAAGGGTTTTATGGATTCTTTTTGTAATTCTATAATTAGTACGGGATTTTACATTTAGCGTGAAAACCAATATTCACGGGCGGAATCGCGGGAAAAATCTAGTTCGTAATATGATATTTTATTTTAACATAAAAGAGTTCAGATAAAACAGCGTTTTAGTTTCAAAGTCAAGGATAATAGTTTGCGAGCGTAACTAAGTTTTTTTTTGCTTGACCTTGTCGATGTAATAATGTCTTTGGAATCGGCAATATAATTAAAAATTACGTATTTGATTGACTAAAGAAACTAACTTAGCGATGCGCAACTATGAACTACAAAAATGAATCCATTCGAATTAACAAATCATCCGAATAATTTGAATGCATTGAAAATCGTTCGTCTTGAATGCTAGTGACTCTGACGGACGGACATCTGACGTGGACGGTGAACGTGATACCTACTCTTATAGTTGTCTATCCATTACTAATTAGTAATGATTATTCGAATAAAGAAAAATACTCGTATGTATACTACTAACTTTGCACACGAATTGGAAAATTAGCGATTACTAATAAATCGGCTGTTAAAATCATTCATGTTCGCACGTCGGCGTCGCCAAGCTAACTAATAAATTATAACTTCGTATTATGGTAATTGCAAACAAGTACGTCATTTCGCGGAGCACTCAGCCACACGCCGGGTATTGTTCATTTAAGTAATGGACATCCATAAAGTGAAATTATTGCATATTTATCAAATCAATGTATTATTCATTTCGCACTGTTTATTTGTGCCTACGAATAAGCACATGATACTTCGGTCGAAATCGGTCACATTCGGTCGATGTTTCGAAAGGATATTTGTTAAGTAGATCTATTCGCTGTTTTTATATAAAAATAGAAGCGTTTAAATCCTTATTTTCCGAAGTGGTCCAGGTGGACCCCCAGGGGTCCACGGGAGACTCGACGGGGGTCTACGTTGGCGTACGCAAATTTCCATAGTTAGATCTAATCTTCACATTTTTTGTCGAGTTTTGGGAATATGGTAGAAATATAACTGCAGGGGGTTCACCGGAACCACCTAAATTTTGAAAGTGGTCTATGAGAAAAAAGAGTCTGGGAACCTCTGGTTTAAATAGAGATATCTGTCGTCAAATTTCTTTAGTTGCTAGATTCAAAGATTTTTAAATACATTTACATATGTATATTCTCAATATGCTGTGTGGCACTAGCATAAAAATATGGTAACTCTGAATCTTTCAATGGAAGCTGTGAGAACCAGCTGAGAGATGTACCAGGATAATGTGCAGCGGTGTTATCCTGTTATTCGATTAAAATCTATTCCGATCTCCAAAGACGCGTGCCAAGCGTAGAGATTATCACAAAACCTTCCTTTTTAAGGAGTTTCATATCTAGCAACGGCCTTCCAGGAGTTGGTGATGATGATAATATTCTCAATAATAATTTTACATGAAATAATAAAATTAAAATAAGACTATGCGGACTTCATAAGAAAGCTTAAGGTCACCCAGCGAGCAACGGAGCGTATGCTATGTTCAGGGTTTCACTGCGAAACAGAATACGTATAGCGATAGGGTTTATGATGACCCAGTGATGAAATTATTGATCATGTCACCAACTGTAGTTTCGAAGTGTGGCAGGAGTGGCAGTACCGGAAAAGGGAAGATTTTCCGGCCAGACGGGCGTTATGTCTGGCGGGGCCTGCCACTGCCCCCGCGGTAGATGTCGGGATGTTGTATATACGCTAAGTCGCTATTAAACTTCATGCGCGTGATTCAGACTTCCATATTATATCGTCACTTTAGAACTGCGCCATCTGTTGAGAATGTGTGGTATGTAGTGAAGTAGATCGCCACAATATATATAATTCCTATACGCCGAAATAATTCCTACAGAAGAACTAGATTCATGAACATAAAGGGTTTCCAAGTTGCAATAAGTGTGGGCGGGGTATGTATACAGCCTTCAGGTGCTGGAAAGACGAACTGGATCCAGATAACCTAATTAATAGGACAATGCAGCCTGCAGGTGCTGGAAAGACGAACTGGATCCAGATAACCTAATTAATATTGTGTGTTACCGATTGGCGGTTGGTAGCCGCTCGGTGTGACGATCAATAGAGGACGCCTATGTCCAACAGTGGGCGTGGGAACCAGATATAATGATGTCCATGCAACCAAACACAAAGTCGAAAGTTAATTAACCATTTAATAAAATAAGACACACTTCCAGATATTTTGATAGTTTTATAATATTTCAAGACTGATAGATACAGTAGCAGAGTTTTGCTTTCTGTGCCAATGAGTCCCGGGTTCAAATCCTGGTAGGGATAAACTTTATTGGATGAGCACAAATGTTGGTGTCTGAGTCATGGACGTATTTATCTATATACGTATCTAGTACCCAAGATACAGGGAATCCTAGTTTGGAACTAGATCAATGTGTGTGAAAGTTTCTAGAATATTATCATTATTTTATGTTATCACGTCCACCCACTTGACTAATGTTAATGTTAAAAAGAGAAAGCTATAATTTAGAACCGCTTCGAAACTGGATGCATGTCCGGTCAGCGTAAGCGTTGGTACGAGCGCGCCGGGTTTCCTGAAGTAAAACTTCACTATGTACTATCGACAAAATTAAGGCACGACTATTGCAAGGCTGCATGTTGTGTGCAGTGACCGGTGGCAACAAGTTAACACATTTAGTGCCAGTCACTCGGATCCGAGTGGAGCGGTGCCATTGCAACGATACCGCCCATTCGGATCTGAGACTAAATTTAACAAAAAAACATTTTCGTACCCCGGTTTTGAATTTATAAATTTTAAAACGTACTAAACTATAGACCCTTGTGTCAAACTAGACACCCTTTTCTTGATAATTATGATTTAATTTCTATTTTAATCATTGTAAGGCATACGCCAGAAATAATACAATCGCCTGTCCCTATTAACATTTTGGATTCGAAAATTTTAAAAATTTCACATGCGCCTTTGTTGACAGGAACAGGCGAAAAGTGAAACAAGGTTACCCTTACGTGAGTTTTCCATCTCACTCTTACTCAAATGCATGTTGCTAGCATAAAGAAAAAATCCCTAGTAGATATTTACAAATCTCCTGTCCCTATTAACATTGACGGATCTGAAAATTTGAAAAAAATTACAAGTGACTGTTAACAGGGACAGGCGAAAAGTAAAGCATGGTTACCTTTACGTGAGTTTTCCATCTCACTCTTACTCAAATGCATGTTGCTAGTATAAAGAAAAAAACCCCAGTAGTTATTTACAAATCGCCAGTTAACATTATCGAATCTGAAGTTATTAACATTGACGAATCTGAAAATTTGAAAATATTCACATGTGACTTTATTAACAGGCACAGGCGAAAAGTGAAGCAAGGTTACTTTTACGTAAGTTTACCATCTCAGTCTCACTCAAATACTTGTTATTAGCATAAAGAAAAAAAAATCTTAGCATAAAAAAAATGCAAATAACTATATTTGCAAATTACCTGTTCCTATTAACAGTCACATGTGAAATTTTTCAAATTCGTCAATATTAATAGGGACAGGCGAATTGTAAAGCGTAAGGCGTGTACGATCCACTTGGTCCGAACGAAGTCTTCATAAGACGGTCTGGCAGTAAATGTGTGAATTCGTCTCAGTCCTTGCAAGCGACAATGTTTTGGAATCGATTATGCTTCAAGTTTGTCGACAGTTCGTTTTGGTAAGTTCACTCCTAAATCACCGAAAGAGAAAGGTCAGCATCCTAAGCATAAAGAGATCTGTTCTATCTATACTATTATAAAATTGTTAAATATCAAATTTTGTAAATCAAAGATTAAAAAAATGACTTCAATCGACTTATTAAGGGCTTCTGAAACCAAATCCTTCGATATTTGTTTGTTTGTTCGAGCTTCACGCAAAAACCAGCGGGTAGATTTTAGTTAAACTGTTACAGTCTTAATAGTACTATTCCGATAAATACTACGGCATATTTCATTAGAATCATTCCCGTAGAATTTAAAAATACAGCTTGATCCCTGTTTTATAAAAGTAACCGTTCTTATGGTACGAGAGCTCAAGTAAAATTGGTTATCAGACCTATGATTATTTCGGGATTTCCCTGTAGCGGAAAATTGACATTTACGTGGGCGAACCTGCGGGCAAAAGCTATTTCATATATTTATCTCGTAGTTTGAGCGCAACAGTTTCATTACCATCATCGTTATCACCCCCGGTCCATATTCGTCCCCACTATAGTGACGCAGACCTCCTCTGATCAGGAGGGGGACTAGGCTATAGTCTACCAAGCTGGCCTAGTGCGGGTTGGTAGACTTCACACACGCATGCGGGCATGCAGGTTTCCTCACGAAGTTTTCCTTCTACATTGAGTACATTGGTATTTACAATGTACACCGTACATGAATTGGAAATAACTAGTGGTACGGAAACGGAATCGAACCCACGACCTTTTTGATAGCAAACGTTTCTTCTGACACCAATAGATCAATGTACTATATATAGATTCATATACAAATGTAAATAATAATTACAATTTTATCGCGTTAAAATATTAGCATATATAAGATGTGAACCGATGACCCAATAAGAGGTATGTTGCGTCTTATCTATTTTCTTCACGGGCACACTTGTTTTTTTTATGAGAACAATGAGATTTTTCGTGTTCTACACGATAATTATAGCGATACGCATATGCATATACGTTGTAAAAATATTAGTTTGCTCTGATAAGTGGTTAGTGATCAATGTCTTTGACACGTTGTTTAAGAAATTACAATACATACATACATTAAAAACAATACAAACATGGTTTTTACTAGAATATATTTGTCAATAGTTTTAGTACGGTCTACACCAGAGGTTCCCAGACTTTATTTCTCATAGACCATTTTCAAAATTTAGCTGGTTCCGGTGGACCCCCTGCAGCTACATTTCTACCATATTCCAAAACTCGACAAAAATGTGAAGATTAGATCTAACTATGGTAATTTGTGTACGCCAACGTAGACCCCCGTCGAGTCTCCCGTGGACCCCTGGGGGTCAACCTGGACCACTTTGGGAACTAAGGGTCTAAACCGTTGATACTCAAAGTGATCTATATCAACCCCCAGGGGTTGACGATGACCTGCAAGGGGTCCACGCCAGTTGTCAAAAACACATTGTAAGTTAATAAATTAACAGTATTAGCTAGGTAGGGGATCTGTACAGACAGCTAAAATATTATAATAAAGTAAATAATAAAGTATTACATAGCTAAAACCGAAAAACATGGCTAGTGGTCTACAAGACCTAAAAGTTTGGAGATCTCTGGTCGAAATGAGACGACCGAAAATATAATAAACGAAATGAGATAATTCGCGGGAGAACTAGAGTCACTGACGTGGTTCAAAGGATTGCGAAGCTGTAATTGCAGTGAGTGGGGCACTTAGCTCGCAGGACCGATGTATTTTGATGTATTGTGTCCTAAAGTGTTGGCGACCTGGAACCTAAAAGCGTAGTGCGGGTAGACCCTCGACTACGTGAGCCAATAATCTGTTGAAGGCCGCCGGCAATCGGTGGATGCAGGCGGCTGATAGCCGCTCGATGTGGCAGTCATTAGAGGAGGCCTATGTCCAGCAGTGGATGTCTATGAGCTGATATGACGATGATGGTGAAACGAATACTATACTAATATTTATACTTCTAGTCAGTAAGTAATTAGAGTGTGTTCTATCAGAGCGGGTAGGTACCAGTTTGGCTTAGTTTTGGCCGAAACCTCACCATGTTTCGGAAATCACTAATTTTTCGATGTGAGAGCTGCTGTTGGCCCTGAGGCCTTTAGAGCGTCACCGGACGAGGTGGCGAGCGCGAAGTGCGCTCCAGCCTAGCCTTTACGGCTAAGAAGCGGGGCGGCCAGCGCGAGGACACCCCGAGAGAGTCTCGAGCCTCGGCTTGGACGGCCGCCGTGGAGGGGGGTAACAGTAGTTCCCGTTTGGTGTCTGAATGACACAAATTTTGTTTAACACTGTTAACGCTAAACCTACCGACATTTTATACATATCTATTTCTACCACTGGCAGTCAAAGGACCGCTTTTCAAATTAAACATTATATATTTTTCCAGTTGATTATAAATAAAACAGAATTTAACATAGGCAATAAAATACAAAATAATTATCATGTCATAATTAAAAACATTTCGATTAAATTCTCGAAAGCGGTCGTTTGACCACTCTGGTATGTTTAGTGTTAACCATTCTCGTCTTTTCTCGACGCGAGTCTGTATACGTTATAACGAAATACTCACGTTTGAACGTTTTTACAATAAAAAAGAAACAAATATCAATGCATCTGGCCGTAATGGTTTACTCGGTTGCAAGTAGTTACCTTGAATAAGTTAGGAATTGCAGTCTCTTCTAGGATAGTCTATCAGAGACGGCAATCGTGAATACCTGCCCTAAGGATTTTCCTCTATAAATACATACTTGAATATAATAATTTAATAATTCTCGATTTAGTTAGTCGGGACGTTGCTGAAAATAATGCAAGTGTGAAGTACCACTAATAATAATCCATTTGTATTATTTTAAAATTATTAATTGTACAAAAAAAAAACTACTCAGATCGACTAAATAAGAGCTTCTGTAACCAAATTCGTCGATTTTTGTTTATTTGTTCGAGCTTCAGAATTTTAAACATATTATTCCGACTTAAATACTGCATGTTTCATCAAAATCAGTCCGGTAGAATTGAAGATACAACGTGTCCCCGTACCCTGTTTTAGTAAGCGCCGGTAAGGTACGAGAGCTCAAGTAAAAGTGGTTTTAAGGCATTTTATATAAATCTGCGATTGTTTCGGTATTTCCCATGTGGCGGAAAACTGACACTTACGCGAGCGAAGCCGCAGGGAAAAGCTAGTTAAGGCATATAAACAAGGCTTTAAAGCAATTACTTATTCTAGAGTAGAGATCGTCAAACTTTTTTGTCTTTTTAGACCACTTGTAATGTTTTCCACTTTTATGTAGACCCCCAAAGCGTAGTTAATATGAAATTTTTGTAAATTTATTAACTTCAAATGTGTTTTTGACAGTTGGCGTGGACCCCTTGGACGTCATCGTCGACCCCTGGGGGTCGAGTGACAGACGAAGTACCATTACGGCTAGCCGCAATATTTTTTTTTTTTGTTATAAATTGTTGTTCCACGATGATTTCATTATAACGCATACAGACTCACGTCGAGAAAAGACAAGTACTGTACGTTTAAGATTAATAAACAAAAACAATTCCATGAAATTGCAACAAAAACTATGATGAGTCGCGTTATATTTTAGTGGAGTTTTTGAATGCTTGTCTGATCTGGGCCTAAGTTTTAAATATCTATCTTCCATCTATACTATAAAATTGTTAAATGGCAAATTTTCAAAAATCAAAGATATTTGAAAACAATCTACCTATATCGACAAATTAAGGGCTTCTGAAACCAAATCCGTCGATGTTTGTGTGTTTGTTCGGGCTTCACGCAAAAACTAGCTAATAGATTTTGGTTAAACCATTACAGTCTTAAAAGTACTAATCCGACTTAAATACTCCGGCATGTTTTATCAAATTCGGTCCAGTAGAATTGAAGATTCGCTATTTAATTTTCTAGACAATATTCACATACATGACAATATTCACATACATGACAATATTCACATACATGACAATATTCACATACACGACAATATTCACATACATGACAATATTCACATACACGACAATATTCACATACATCTTTGTAGTAGCTTTACGTGGTTGGACTATCATATTTTCAGTTGTTTTGTATTCAATAATGTTTTTGTTTGAATTCAGTGTAAAACTGCTCGTCCACACGTAACATTACGTAATACTAAAATTAGTGCACATAACTATAATATATTGTAAAAGAATGAACAGTATGCTCTTTCGTGTTTCAAATTTACAAATGACTCCACTTTAGTTACGAATAATTTCTGTGACAAGCGTGTATGATATTTGTTGAAGTTAATTTACATGTAAATCTTATTTGAATATGAGTATTTTCAATGAAATTATTTGCATGTAATTTGGTTATTTTATTAAACACAAAGAAATTAAACAAAAATTAATAAAAATATATTTTCTAGTTGGCGCCATGACATTGCACATACATAGATAATAACTAAAATAATTTGGGACAATTTTGGACATTCTCGCTATATGTTCTTTTTCTATCTATATATACTATTATAAAATTGTTAACAGTCAAATCAATCAAAAATCAAAATTTAAAAAACAAACGACTAATTAAGGATTTCTGAAATCAAATCCGTCGATATTTGTTTGTTCGTTCGGGCTTCACGCAAAAACCAGCGAGTAGATTTTGATTAAACTAATACAGTCTTAAAGGTATTATTTCGAGTTAAATACTGCAGTATATTTCATCAAAATTGGTCTTATAGAATTGAAGATACAGCTTGATCCCTGTTTCAGTCACCGCCGGTAAGGCACGAAAGGTCAAGTAAAAGTTGTTCTATGGCTTTTTATATAAATCTATGACTGTTTTGGAATTTCCCATGTAGCAGCAAAGGGCAGAGTCGCGGGCGGGTAAAAGCTAGTACGATTATAAGATTGTAAAACGCCATTGTCTCTACATTATGGATATTTCAAAAATCTAACTCAGCTGGTCTAATTAAGAGTTTCTAAAGATGAAACCATCTTTTCTTTTCTTGGCCAATGTTTGTTTTTGTCCTGGTTTCACACAAAAACCAGCAAGTAGGTTTTGGTTATACTTTTACAGTTTAAAAAATTCTATTCCATCTTAAATACTGCAGCATGTTTCAGATATAGCTTGATCTACGTTTCAGTAGCTACCATTATGGTACGAGAGCTCAAGTAAAAATGGAATTGGGCTTATTATGTTAATTTATAATGGTTTCCAGATTTTCCCTTTAGAACGAAAACTGTCATTCATACGGGCATAGCCGCAGGTGAAACCCAATCTATCATCATCATCATCATCATCACCAGTCCATATCGTCCCCACTACAGGGGCACGGATCTCCCCTGATCAGGAGGGGGATTAGGCCGTAGTCTACCGCGCTGGCCTAGTGCGGGTTGGTAGACTTCACATACCCATGCGGGCATGCAGGTTTCCTCACCCAATCTATACTATTATAAAATTGTTAAACGTCAAATTTTTGAAATCAAGAAATTAAGAAAATAACTAATCAGATCGACTAATTAAGGGCTTCTGAAACCAAACCCATCGATGTTTGTTTGTTTGTTTGCTCGGGCTTCGCGCAAAAACCAGCGGGTAGATTTTAGTTTAACTATTATAATCTTAAAGGTACTGTTCCAACTTAAATAATGCGGCATGTTTCATCAAAATCGATCCAGTAGAATTGATGATGCAGTTTGATCTCTGTTTTAGAAGCCGCCGTTAAAGTACGAGAGGTCAAGTAAAAGTGGATCTACGGCTAAATTCTATGATTGAGTCGGGATTTCCCATGTATAGCGGAAAACCGACAATATATACAAATACAAATGTTTTACTTGACCAATTTTGATGAAACATACAACGGTATTTAAATTTGAATAGTATTTTTAAGACTGCAATAGTGTGTCCAGAGTTACCCGATGATTTTTGCACGAAGCTCGGACAAACACACAGACGCGAAGTAAATTAAAGATTGTTTTGGGGTCAGATGCCCTCAATTAGCCGATCCCATTTAGATTTTCTGAAAAATCTTTAATGACAGACAATGACATTTCACAATTTTATAATAGTATAGATTTTGCTATAGTCATGCTTCAATGATGTAATCACCATTGTGATTATAACACAATTTTGCAAGTTTCAGCACAATATGTAAACAAAAAACAGTTCTTAAGTAATTTCTGGTATGGTTATTTAAATAATCATTGTAATGAATTCAACTAGATTTGGAAAACGACATGCAAATGAACTACAACTCTTGGTACAAAGAGCAAGGATTATAGTACATTTTAATATACACTAGTTTTTATAACATACACTAGTTCCTTTAATATACACTAGTTTTTTTGATATACACTAGTTTTTTTTAATATACACTAGTTTTTATATACACTAGTTTTTTAATATACACTAGTTTTTATATACACTAGTTTTTTAATATACACAATTTTTTTTGATACACACTAGTTTTTTTAATATACACTAATTTTTTAAGGTTCCTTGGTGTGTAAACACACATAACGCAGCACATAAATCCAACGAGTAATACCTAAATGTAGGTCTCTATCATAATGTCAAGTGTGTGAACGAAGGAATCCGGACGGTATACATTTTGATAAAATTCTTAATAATATCTCTTGTAATTTAATTAACTTCATATTCAATTCATATTTATTTCATTATAATATCTATAATATTGGTATCTAATCCGCCCCCCTAGCCAAGTTGACATTCGACAATCGTAATCGCCAATAGAAAGGAAAAAATGTATTGGAATGACACTTCTATTCGACAAGTCACGTGTGACTTGGCGATTAGAAGTGTCATACCAATACATATTGTTCGTTTCTATTAACGATAATGATTGTCGAATGTCAACTTGGCTAGGGGGGGTTGAACGCTATAAAGAACTTACTTCTCTGCACCAGCGGGAATGACTTCCCTTCTATTCTACGGGACCCGTCGTCTTTTTTCTGATTAGTTATCATTGATTCTGATAAATTCAATTGATAATAATAATAATCCCTTATCTTAAATAAGATTAGGGAATAATAGAATATACTTGGTATGATTAATACGAAAGTGCGTTCGTTTGTTTGTATCACTCCTTTGTAGATCAACAACTGTGGATGCTGTGAGGATCAGCTAAGGGATGTACCGGGATCATTGGCCGCAGCGTTATCGTGTTATGCAATCAGAATCTACTGCGATCCCCGTGACGCCTGCTAAACGTGGAGATTATTGCCATAATCTCCACGTTTAGCCTGCCTTCTTTTTGAGGAGGTGGTCCATGTCTAGCAGTGTACTTTGAAGGGCTCATGATGATGATGATTATAATACATCATCAGCGAACCGATTGTATTGCAATTCGCCAGAAAGTTCATCTTTGTAACAAATTTTAAATACGGAAATAAAATAAGGATTAATCAACATTTTTTTAATTATTTATTTCATAAAACGGGAGAGAGCTGTGGGCTGCGGATACCCACTTTGCTCATTAAACGATCGTAGCAAGTGGAAAGAAGCGGTCTCTGCTTACCCCAATGAGAAAGAGGCGTGACTGTATGTATGTATGTAGTATGTACTATGGTCTCTGCCTACCCTTACGGGATATCGGCGTGAGTGTATCTATGTATGTATGTTATTTCATAAACAGTTTTACACACAAATTTTATTTTATACTAGCTGTGCCCGCGACTTCGTCCGCGTGGGCATTCGGTAAGAGCGTAATTATACATAAATAATTTTCTCCGATCTCAATAAGAATGAATGATTAATGACAGGTATATGAAACAAGAACTAAATGGTAACATTTAGTTCTTATTTCATATATATAGGAAGCTTGCCACAATGCAATAGTGTAAACCGCATTCAAATCGGTTCAACCGTTTCTGAAATTAGCGTGGACAAACGCACAGACAAACAGACAAAATTTGTAAAAAACTATATTTTTGGCTCCGGTAACATAACTACAACCTGTATGGATGGTTTTTTTTGAAAAATATTCATTGTACAGACACGGCTCGTTTACGATTTTATTATATGTATAGATGAGTGCATTCCTTTTGTTCGATGTTTCATATTATTATTGCAACCGAAGTTGTGGATTTTTGCCTTTTTAATTTTATTAATGAATATTTATATTTCTTAAAAGGTTAATTGCACGATCGTTTTTATGTAAATTGTCGTCAACTGCGCTAGTAAATGTTCATGCAGGTAAAAACACAACATTAAGTTTTCTTATTGGTACGAATACATATATTTTTATATCGATTTTCCTCAATTTGGTGATAATCGATCATGAGAATTGGTCAAATTTGTATCGTTACAAGCCTTATTTTAAGCTTATCTGGTTTCACACGTCCTTATTTGCTACAACGCGAATAAATAAGGCAGTCGAACGATTAAAGAAGTCGGTGCGGCTCCGGCGCAAGTAGGACACACTGATTTAGTCACGCGATCCGCTATCACTTGATATTATTCTCGGATTTAGAATGAAAATCATGCATTACATTTATTATCACTTAAGCAATCTCAGCTGGCATAACAGCGTCACTCCATCTATTGCGTATGCGGTGGTCCAAAACAAATAATACGCGAAAAATGGTGAAATTTGTGTATTTTTGGAACTTCTTTTTTTAATGGTGAATTTTTGATGTAAAAACGAACTGTCACCGCGGCCGTTCGCCCAAAGAGTCGCAACTAACTTTATTTTAAAAATATAAAAACTCTTCGTCTATGTACTTATAACATTTTACAAGAAAAAACATTTATCTACTTTTTGAGCGCGTCGCTAACACCATCTCTTCCTGTAGATTCTGCGAGAACCCAGCTTAGGGTTGTACCAGGATAATGGGCAGTAGAATTATCATGTTATTTAACACATTCACTGCTCGTCACTCGGATCCAAGTGGGGCGGTGCCGTTGTAAAATTACCGCCCACTTGTACCCGTGCAACTAAATTTAACAAAAAAATATTTTGGTTCTCGAGATTTGAATATACTTAAATAAATTTATAACAAGTTATAAATGATATAATTTCATTACGAGAGGATTAATACGTTGCTTTTTGAATTGTGTAAATATCATTTTTAGTTTGATTTTTATGAGCTTAGAGATATTAATTAATATCTACTGCAGTTTCCAGGACGCTTGCCAAGTGTGGACATAATGTCAAATCCATCCTATAATGGAGAAGGCCTATGTCTAATCCATCCTATAATGGAGAAGGCCTATGTCTAATCAATCCTATAATGGAGAAGGCCTATGTCTAATCCATCCTATAATGGAGAAGGCCTATGTCTAATGGACTCAGACCGATGATGCTGTTGTGTCAATATTGTCTTTATTTATATACTAACATACTACACCATTGGTATAAGTTAGGGTGCAAAACATTTATCACTTAAAATATTTAAGGGATTAATTTTATGACAACAGATATCTTTTATGAGCCTTCCTTTCCGACATTTTAATCCATGTTACATATACACTGATATAATTATTTAAACAAATGAATCGTTATGAATTGTTCTTTTAGGTTGGTACGTGTGGTATTGCCTATCAAGACCGACGCTAGACTCACCCAATTTTAGTCTTGTACAAGTAAGTGGTGTTAGATGCTAGACCGATGCGAGACGAGCCCAGTCTTATTCTTATATCAGTAAATCAGTTTTGCGCTTATTACAAGAGTCTCGCAAGTCTTACCCTTATCGAACCAGGTTCAGTTCTTATCAAGTGACAGAGTAGGGCTGTTCGGTATTTATATAAAATTAGCTGAAACCTGCGGCTCCGTTATGTGATGGTGATGGTGATGATCCATATCCTGTCTCCGTTCTCGGAATCGTGTCTTACTTTCTGCCAGTCTGGTATGTAAGACTACGACTGTGTTTGGCGCAACACTAGGCGTGTGCAGGTTTGACGTTCAGTCCGCATTTTTGACAGCGATTATTTTGTTTAAATTTAATTTTTAAAAACAAATGTACACATAGTATGAGGTTATGCCATTTAATCTATACTGTTATAAAATTGTTATTTTTTTTTTACGAAATGATACTAGCTTTTGCCCACGGCTCCGCCCGCGTGAATGTTGGTTTTCCACAACATGGAAAATTTCGACACAATCATAGATTTATATAAAAAACCATTAACTACATTTACTTGACCTCTCGTACCTTAGCGGTGGCTACTAAAACATGCCGCATTATTTATGTCGAAATACCACCTTTAAGACTGTAACAGTTTAACCAAAATCTACGCGCTGGTTTTGGCGTGAAGCCCGAACAAACAAACAAACATCGACGGATTAAGTTTCAGAAGCCCTTAATTAGTCGATCTGAGTAGTTTGTTTTGAAATATCTATCATTTTTGAAAATTTGACATTTAACAAATTTATAATAGTATAGACAGATAGAAATGGGAGACGTAATAGTAAACCAAAGCGCCCTCTGCCAACAATCCGTTCTGTTTGGTGTGTACAACATTATTCTTTGATACGACTTGTTTCAAAACGGTCAAGTTCGCAACAAACTTGAGTGTACGTATATAATCAGTGTATTTACTCTACATTCATTGTCATCGCGTTATTGAAACTCTTTTTTGTAATTACTCATTAAACGACTGATTGGCACAGTGGGCAGAGGCCCTGCTTCCTGTGCCAATGAGTCCGGAATTCGAATCCTGGTAGGAACAAACTTTGTGGGATGAGCACAAATGTTTGTGTATCCGAGTCATGGACGTATTTATTTATGTATGTATAGTATTTATCTATATAAGTATGTATATCGTTGTCTAGTATTCAAGATACAGGGAATTCTAGTTTGGGACTAGAACAACGTGTGTGCGAAAAGTGTTCAAAATAAAAAAAAATGCACATCCAAATACATAAAACCGTCGTGCCGTTGACTGACTGACTGACAATCAAAGTACAGCCCAAACCAGAGGTGTTAGAGTCCTTTAGTAGTGTAGGAGAACAAGAACGAATTTTGAAAATTCTCACTCAAGTAGTTCGAAATTGGGGCCAAACGGTTAACGAAAAATATCGAATATCACAACTTTATAAAATTGTGGAAGAAAACTGGTATAGGAAAGAAACTTATTTATTCTAATATCAACGCGGACGAATTCGCGGGTGATAACTAGTTGCTGAATATGAGTTTATGTGTGTGTCTGTCAGTTTTCTTCTTCTTTGAGGCTAAACCAATAAATTGTTTTTTTTTTATTTTATTTATTTCACTTCGTACATAGGACGTACGGTGCATTTTTACGCCTTTATTTCTTCTATTGAGCGACTGAAAATAGGGTTGGCAATCAAATTATAATACCACTATAATAAAATTAATATTTAAGCAAGGTACATTAAATTAACGCCTTAAATACACAACAAATACAAATACAGCCATACGGTCAGAACAGGTGTTCATGTATGAATGAAACAAATTTATGGAATTTCAGTTATGGTTTACCACAACTGAAATTCCAACAATAAAACAATACAATTTTCCAATGTTCATTTTAATGAACATTGGAAAATTGTATAGATATTGTAGCTAAAATCTTATCTTATATTATTCTTACATACTTCTTATATTAATTTTCATAATGCTTTAGTGAATAACTAGCTTTTACACGCGGCTCCGCCCGCATAAATTCCGGTTTTCCGCTACATGGGAAATCCCGAAACAATCATAGATTTATATAAAAAGCCTTTTAACCACTTTTACAAGTACTTGAGTTCTCGTACCTTAACGGCGGCTAATAAAACAGGGATCAAACTGTGTTTTCAATTTTACTGGATCGATTTTGATGAAACATGTCGCAGTATTTAACTCAGAATAGTACCTTTAAGACTGTAATGCTTTGACCAAAATCTACCCGCTGGCATTTTCGTGAAATTCGAATGAACAAACAAATAAACATCGACTGATTTGGTTTCAGAAACCCCTAATTAGTAGATCTGAGTAGTTTTTTAAATATCTGATTCACAAAATTTGACATTTAACAATTTTATAACAGTATAGATAGATTATTTGACGAGTCAAAGCTAGTAAGTAGGTTGTAGCAAATTGAGGGGCAGCAACAATTATATCTTCTATGGTCTCCAAGCTGACAGACATTGAGTTAAATATCCTCGCTCCCCCTACTTGGGTCCATGTTACATAGAGGAGTTGAAAATTCTGATCATCATCATTTCAGTCCATAGTTGTCCACTGCTGAACATAGGCCTCTCCAATCGAATTCCAGCGCGACC
>WUAW01020430.1:1772-18062 GCA_017165845.1 Thaumetopoea pityocampa | reverse complement strand
GGGGGGGGGGGGGTGTCAGGTATCTTAGAGATCGCATTAGATTTTGATCGAATAACATTACAACGCTGCTACCCATTATCCTGGTAAAATCCTTAGCTACTCATCTTTATCACAAACATACTGTATCATTAAAAATTCGTAACCAATATTCCATATATCTGCGGTTGCAATGAAACTCCTACTGAATTGATTTTGAATTTGAAGTGACTAAATTGATTTATCCGCTAAATATTATAAACTACCTTCATTTTTTAAATAAATACTTTTACAATAATCTATAATAAAGTGATCTACCGTTTTATTGGGCTACGATAAAGTAACACATATAAAGGAAAAATTAAAAAGATGGGAAAAAGTCTGTGGAAAAGAAAACAGAAATCAAGGTTGCTGCGAAAACAGCTGCACGTATTTTTATATACCTACATACTCGTATATACACTCACGCCGGTATCCCGTAAGGGTAGGCAGAGACCACAGTTTGTCACATACTGCGATCCTGACACACCTCACTCGTCTCATCCACATCCATACATCTTTTCATACACTTTACGTCGATTAACGGTGCTACGATCTTGACCTTGACGAGTTGTTGATTTGATCATTTGTATTTTATATATTATTTTTGCCGCAGCTCCGCCCGCGTGATAGTCGGTTTTCCGTTACATAGAAAATACCAACACAATCATAGATTTATATAAAAAGCCTAAGAACCACTTTTACTTGAGCTGTCATTCCTTAACGGCGGCCACTAAAACAGGGATCAAGCTCTATTTTCAATTATACTGGACCGATTTTGACAAAAACAAAATGAATACTACATTACACTAACATCAATATCAGCCATAAACGGTGCAAGCATTAAACGAATTTCTCCACAAACTCATCGTTAAGCAGCCACGCCCTGGCAGCGGTTGAACGATGACATGATTCGAACCCGATATGTCGCCCTGCACGGTAATATTGTGCTGCGGCACCGCCTGATAGCTCGGCGCTCCGGCAAAAAATAAGGTCGCCCGTTTACACGAGGGCAAAGGCTTTAAGTGACAGATACTAGATAAATATTACGACGCGTTAGATAAGGGTGGCGCGCATAAAAAGATCGGGAAGGGGTCGTGTGAAAATTGAACTTGCGGCGACCTACTTCACTACGTAGTACCACTTCTACTCAACAGATGGCGCTGCTCTTGAGTAACGACTGACTGAATCACGCTCATGAAGTTTAACAGCGTATAAACAACGTCCCAACATCAAACGTACAGGCAGTGGCAGAGCCCACCAGGAAATAACCGTCTGTTCGGACATTCTGATTCTCTACATGTGTGGGTGGACCGCAAAAAATGCGACTCAGCAAATGAGGGTAGTTGTTTAAAAACTACAACGTTCGAATTGGTTTGCCACGGACACACGGTGCTGATAATATTTAAGTTACATGTTTGTTTTTTCATGCAAAACATTGTGAGATTTCGAATATTACGGTGGTAAATCGCTATACAAATGATAACGCGACCAATCGGTCGTGCACGGCGGAGCTACCTCAGGAGACAAGTTAAGTGATTCATCTCGTATTTGGAGATTGCGGTACCTGAACTCCTCAGATCTAACGGACAGAAAACCTCAGGACCAACCAACTGAGCTGTCAAAGGGGTCTTTACACGAACACTGATCTTCTGATTCTGCCACTCTTGTCACACTTCGACTTCGATCACATCTCGACGTGATCCGTCATGATCCATTTCGCTATAAACTTAACATTTTAATACGCTCAATATATTACAGCGATGGAGCGTCGGGGATGTAATTATTGAGTATCGGGCAACTTGATACATCTAGGACGGCGGCGGCGTCATTATGCAGGCGTCGAGCGGACAGAAGACCGTGGGGACAAAGTTAGATTGAAGGTGGCGACGCGTCGGAGCGAGCGCGTGCTTAAACTGTATTGCAGCTCACTTGGACTGAGAGTTACAGGCGCCTGTGCAATGTTCCTGCACGCCCAGTCGCCTGACCCTGCGTCATGCAATATGTTCAACTTTACAACCAAATTACTGTCGTAAACTAATAGGGGCATTAATACAAATCTATACTATTATAAAATTGCTAAATGTCAAATTTTAAATAATCAAAGATATTTAAAAACTGCTCGGACTAAGGACTTATGAAACCAAATCCGTCGATATTTCTTTGTTTCTTTCTTTGTTCGAGCTTCACGCAAAAACTAACCGATAGATTTTGGTAAAACTTTTACAGTCTTAAAGGTACTATTCCGACTTAAATACTGCGGCATGTTTCATCAAAATCAGAGAATAGCAGATACAACTTGACCCCTGTTTTAGTAGCCGCCGTTAATGTTCCAGAGCTCAAGTAAAAGTGATTCTTGGTATTTTATATAAATCTAGGATTGTTTTGGGATTTTTCATGTAGCGGAACCGACAACCATGTAGGTGGAGCCGCGGGTAAAAGCTAATAAACAATAATATAATATCGGGGAATATTATCTAAATCGTATCGTAAATATTGTGTAAATATAATCTAACATACAAATCTACGTAAAAATTAGTATTCCCTGTATCTTTGTTACTAAACAACGATATACCTACTTACATAGACAAAATTTGTTTCTACCGGGATTCAAATCCGGGACCAATTATCACAGAAAGCAATCCACTGAACCAATCAGTCGTCAAAAAAAATAACTACAGTTCAATATAGATTATGTTACTATATTAAAATATTTGCCTTTTAGGTATTATATACATTATTGTTCGTAAATAAATTAATTAATGTTCGAATCGGGAAGCCTTATCATATCTCTCCAACAGACATCCGTGCGTGAAGGACGGAAGTGCGCCAGTGGGCGGTTTCCGTCTGCGCCTGCGCATGTGTCCGGCGATATGCGATATGATGGAACGACCAGCCCCGCACGCCGCACGCTATCAAGTTACAGCCCATACGGATAGATTACGTCCTGCCGACGACACAGTATCGCTAAGAAATTAATACGCCTGCACTCTGGCTGGCAAATCTCGTTATAATTAATTACAAAACAAGTGTTAATGCAAAGCTATAAAGATATGGAACATGAAGTGTTTGAAACAACCGCGCTCCCTAATAAACAATTAAAAACAAACGATCAAACCTCACGAATGCTGTAATTACCGCCTCCGTTACCAAATCACGAGAAAATTCACGCGCGCTCAACCCTTGACGTCACAGTGTGGGAATGGAAGAAGCCTGTGAAAAAGCAAATTAAATTAATTGTGATGTAAACGAGGGTACACTGGGCACGGTGCTCGCTGTAAATAATAGATGGCGTTGCCATCGAACCGCACCCCTTCACAATACAGTAATATTTGTCGTTTAATATTTTCGTGCTACATGATGGTAATATGGTGCTAAACACGGCTTGCTATTGAAAGGTGGTGTGTTCGATTCCGGTCCCGTGCCACTGAGTTATTTCTAATCCATCTACATTGTAAACATGAATTTATTCAACGGAGAAGGAAAACTTTGTGAGGAATCCTGCCCTCATGGTAAAGTCTACCAATTCGCGCCACAGGAGGTCCGTGCCCTTGTAGTGGGGACGAATATGGGCTGGGGATGATAGTGACGATTTTCGTGCTGTGTGTTATATCAGTAGTAATCTTCACTAAGTAGTAGTATAGCCGAATCGATTCGTACCCTACAAATCGATTCGCCTATATATCCTCTCATCTCTCCATCCAATAGAATAATGACGTAATTGCAAAAAAAGTTAAAATTTCATTTTGTGTTTAATTTGGATGATTTGTTGTTTATTATGGATTATTTTCGAGAATGCTCAAATTATTAATAATAATCTATAAAAAAATTATGAACATTATGATAATTGATATGATTTGCAAAACGGGTATAATCTAATTTTAAATTGAAACGCTTCTTGTGATAAATTGCAAAAATGTAATTACGTCATTTTTCTATTGGATGAGCGATATGATATTGTACTCTAGATGTATAAAATATTGTTTAATAAATTTATATTTTAAAATATATTTTAGTGGCCTTCTATAAATTTCTACACTAATGATATAATAATTGTATCAATGATTATATCAAAATTTGTTTTGTCTATTCTTACGTCCTAGAAACATAATGAAATGTAGAATAAAGTCATTTGATAAATAAAGATAATTTGGTGCTGACGTCTATCCGTTATAATCTATCTGTATATATAAAAATTCTCGCCAAAACTGGAAAATGGTACTACCGATTTGATTTTTTTTACAAAAGTAACAGTCGAAAAATGGAAGAAATTGTTTTAGGTGGTACGAAGTACTCCAAGTTTAGCTAGTTATTAATAAAACATTGTATAATTCCATTAATTATCTTCATTTCTTTATTTGAAAAGATAGAAAACAATTTATTGTTAAAATTTCCGCAACACATTATTTTGTCTCTATTCAAATCGAGAAGCGGGGCAGCAAAATTTTTAATAGTATTGTTAACGAAATTGAAATTGGTTGCAGAATAAAACCTCTGGGTGTGGGACTTTTCGATACGTGGGATATGCTGTTATCTTCACACTTTACAATTACAATTTACGTAATTGTAATATAATACTTTACTGAAATGTGTTAAGTCGGTGTGCAAAAAAAAAATCTTATATTCTATTCCAGCTTTCAACCATATTTGCTTCTAATGCTTCATCATCGTGATCAGCCCGTAGAAGGAAGTCCACTGCTGAACATAATCCTTCTCATTGAAAACGAGGAATTTGGTATAATATCCACGCTTATATCACACTTATATCTAGAGATAGCAGTAGATTTTAATTGAATAACGCTATTGCCCTATAACGTGATACATCTCTTAGCTTCTTTCTCAACAATCGCGGGAAGATATAGTAACGCTGTTGCTTAAAAGCTTGTAACTCGTGACAATGTAAAACCCAATATCGCTCCAAAATGAGTAACGGCCCCTGTAAGAGTGTTTGACGTAAATATACAAAGTTCCTTCGACTGAAGCCAAATCAGTGCGAGTGAAACGTTCAACCCAACCTTACGACATGCTATTTTCATCGCTCCATCAAACAATAGGCCGATAACGTTCCAACAGATTATACAAGGAGTTCAGAATAATATATATTTTTATCTATAATTAACAAAAATGGAATCTCTAGTAAAGTTTGTAATCACGGCAATTTACCATTAATATAATGTACACATTTGGATCGTATCAATATTTGGGCCATATCGATTCAGAAATATAGTCTTATTATTATGTAATGTATTATTAAGTAAAAATAAAACTAGTACACAATTCCTGGTCAACATTAGAAGATAAGAAGAAAGAAGTCTTCCGGAAGAATTAATGAAGAATAAATCTTATTCCCGGTGACTCACTCAACCTGGGTGTGATGTTTGCACTTGTGCTCGGCCCATCACAACCTCCTTGAGTGAGCGACCGTGGATGTGACAAACCAACACATCAAAACTGAAGATGGTGATATAAGAAGAAACGTAGACGATAAAAGAAATACATATCTTACCTTTCGCTTTTCTGTCGTTTTTAACTTCTTCAACCAAAATATATTATTTACAAATTTTCTATAAATTAACGCCAATAAACCGATGTGGTTTGCTTAGGCGCTGCACGTTCGCAGTTATATAAACTAACACAGGCTGTTTAATTTTCGTACGTATGTCTAATGGAGAACACAAAATTTGGAAAGTTAAATATTTTAATATATTTTAGAATTATTCCTCAGTATCGAGTTGTAAGAGGTGCGTTTTTAATTTAGATTCAGGAATACTCTTTAATCGCTTCTTTAAAATCTTATGTATTTTGTTATTATATTTCTGACAATATATTACAAATTCGTCTACTTTCATAAAAATTATTATATAGATATATAGATGATTTAGTAATTTTTTTATACTTATTTCGTTTGTAGATTGCATTTTGCTACCGATAATAAGTATGAGTTTCCTTTTTTTAATCACTGTTATATAATACTTTTGGATATGAGTAATACTTTACAGTGCTTAAATAATTCATTATAGTTGTTTTAAACTTCTCTTTATCTTTCTGCCTACGATTACTTTAAATGTTGAAACTGAAGGTCATGAATTCTAAGTTTCGATAGTTTTCCCATGGCTTGTCATACCGTATGTATAAATGATTCCACGAAGGCATTATATAGGCTAATCAGTACAACATAGGGTATTTCTGGCTTTATGGTATAAAAATTGACTAATAAAGCACGTAGTTTAGTACAGAGTACTTCTATATAAAGGCCCAAGTTAAATCTGCTGTCTATAATAATTCTTAAATATTTATATTGATCTACTTGTTCTACTGATTCACAGCCAGAAATACTAACTTTATGCATGCAAACACGGGCATATACAATCAATTTCAAATCATGTACTTATGACTCAAATGAATGTGCATAAATTTAGTTTTTTGCGCATTTAAAACAAGGCCCATGTCATGTGACCATTTGTTTAGAAGATTCATATCATATAGGAGCGCACTCACAGCTATTTTAATATCCTTATACGCAGCTATAATACATGTATCATCGGCAAATTGATAAATTTTACGTCTTTTTGTGAGATTATTAACGGTTCTAATGTGGAACCTTGGGCTGTTCCGCTTTCGTTCTTTTTCTTTCAAATATTGTTTTAATGACACAAACATGCTTTAACTCATTGATACACAAAGTGGTCTATACGATTACGTGCAAGAGGTCCACGCCAACTGTCAAAACACAATTGAAGTTAATAAATTTACAAAAATTTCACATTAACTACACTTTGGGGGTCTTCTCAAAAGTGAAAAACATTACAAGTGGTCTATAAGACAAAAAAGTTTGAGAGCCTCTGGTTTAACAGATTCATATCATGTTGGAGCTTACTCAAAGCTATTTAAATTCCTTATACGTAGCTATAATATGTGTGTCATCGGTAAATTGATAAACTTTATATCTTTTATGAGATTATTAATATCATTAACGGTCCTAATATTGAACCTTTCTTTCAAATATTGTTTTAATGACACAAACATGCTTTAAATGATCCAAAAATTTCAAACTACTAAAATATTTCAACTTTAACTTTAAATATTTCAACTAGACTATGTTATTGTTGACGAAATTAAATGTGTTTGTCTGTGTTTTTCTGCATAACAAGCTGTAGTGTCGGTAGTGGTGTAATATTCAAAGAAGTATTTACCTAGTGGAAGTTTTGATAGAAAATCGATTGGCCAACGCGGCCGACAAAAATAGCACCACTAACGTACAGAAACCAGGCGCGCGTCTGTTTGGTGATTTATACGTTATTGGCTACCGATCTGGCGGCTTACGACACCTACAGAACGACGATCCTACCCGCGAAACACTCTCATAATTTGTCAAATCTTACGATATATCGCTCATCCAATATAACAATGACGTAATTACATTTTTGCAATTTATCAGAAGAAGCGTTTCAGTTTAAAATTGGATTATATCCATTGTGTAAATCATATCAATTATCACGATTTTCATAACTTATTTATAGATTATTATTAATAATTTGAACATTCTCGAAAACAATTCATATTTAACAACAAATCATCCAAAGTAAACACAAAATAAAATTTTAACTTTTTTGCAATTACGTCATTATTCTATTGCATGATATGTTGATTTTTTTTTTAATATTAATGGCTTGGTAACGAGACATTTATGCCAAGTCTTTCATGTTCATCCGTTATCACGTCTACTTCATTTCACTTTCTAATTGTTATATTTGTCCGACAGTATCTATACTATTATAAAATTGTTAATTGACAATTTTAGTAAATCAAAGATATTTAAAAAAATCTGCTCGGATCGACCAATTAAGGGCTTCTGAAACAAAATCCGTCGATGTTTGTTTGTTCGAGCTTAACGCAAAAATCAATTCGTGAATTTTCGTCAAACAATTACAGTCTTAAAGATACTATTCCGACTTAAATACTACGGTATGTTTCATGAAAATCGGTCCAGTGAGAATTGAAGACATCCCCAGTCCATTTAAGTCCCCATTATAGGGGCACGGACCTGCCTTCTCAGGAGGGATATTGGGCCGTAGTCTACCACGCTGGCCTAGTGCGGGTTGGTAGACTTCAAACACTCATGCGAGCATGCAAGTTTCCTCACGAAGTTTTCCTTCTCAATTAAATACATTTGTGTCAACAATGTAGACCGTACATTAATTAGAAATAACGCAATAGTACCGGACCGGGATCGAATCTACGACGTTTTTATCGCAAGTCGTATCTGGTACCACTAGACCATCAATGCAACAGTAATATATCAGACCTTAAAAGCTCTAATCTAAGATTATTTATCATATAAATAATGTTACAAAAATATGGAAATACAATATTATAACAACAACAACGATCGCCTCCTTTTTCGTTGTTTACATTGTGATGTTGTAAATACACTTCCTAGGAGTCGTGTACAGTTGTGTACAGCCGTGTACAAATAATAAAGAACAAAATCAAAGAGAGAATCGGATTAGATACACGACTGTCATTGCAGCATATCGCTCATCCAATAGAACAATGACGTAATTACATTTTTGCAATTTATCAGAAGAAGCGTTTCAGTTTAAAATTGGATTATACTCATTTTGTAAATCATAGCAATTGTTATGATTTATTATAATTTATTTATAGATTATTATTATATAATTTGAGCAATCTCGAAAAAAATCCATAATAAACAACAAATCATCCAAATTAAACACAAAATAAAATTTTAACTTTTTCGCAATTACGTCATTATTCTATTGTATGAGCGATATATTTGGGCGCACACCGCTTCATACCATCAAATCTACGGATCGAGTGAGATTGAATGCTGCAGTGCCTTTGTATTCGCGTACACGTAAATCCACAACGTATCATAAACATTAATTCGGTTAGCGTACAGTTAATAGGTTTAGAAGAACTATGAACGATAAGGTTCAATTAAAACTCTAGTGAAATCGCGAGCAACGCATTTATATAGGTATATTTTAAAACTAGCTCTTGCCCGTGGCTCGGCACGCGTGAATGTCTGTTTTCCGCTACACGTGAAATCCCGACACAATAATAGATTTATATAAAAAGCTAAAAGACCATTTTAACTTGATCTCTCGTTCCTTAACGGCGGCTACTAAAACAGTGATTAAGCTGTATCTTTAATTCTACTAGACCAATTTTGATAAAACATGCGCAGTATTTAAGTCGATACAGTACCTTTAAGATTGTAATAGTTTAACCAAAATCTATCCGCAGGTTTTTGCATGGAGCCCGAATAAACAAACAAACATCGACGGATTTGGTTTCAGAAGCCCTTAATTAGTCGATCTGAGTAGTTTGTTTTTAAATATCTCTGATTTTTGAAAATGTGGCATTTAACAATTTTTTAATAGTATATAAATAGTATAGCTTTTAAAATGACTGCTATACTACCGAAGAATTGGGGTAGGCAGAGACCACTTCTTTCCACTTGCTACAGTACACAATCAGTAAAGTGGCTATCCGTAGCCCACTTTTCGCCCCCGCGGAAAACAAGCGTATCGGGTGGCGAACCACGACGCCGCCATTTTATAAAGTTCAAAAGTGATTAAAATGTTTTAAGACAACTCCCGCATTAGGATTAATTCCTGATGCGTTAATTAGGATTAGTTCCTCGTTTCGTTTCCACGAAAAGACGATGAAGTAGGAAAGGTGTCTTGAGCAAGGAATATGGAATTTGGGAAGGACTATAGACTATCTCGGAAGGAGTAAGAATAGACAGTGGTAGCTCGGGGGGTCGGGGTCGCTTACCCGTATACTTAAGTCTATTTGCCGGCTAGACAGGCTAAAAGATTAAGTACTCGCTGAACATATAGTATTACCTCAGTAATAGTCAATATTCCCGCCGATTACGCGGGAGACCGGGGTTCGATTCCTCGCCGAAGAACCAGGAGAAAAGGCATGACTGTATGTATGTATTTACAATGCTGTATGGTGCCGGTAATAATAGCGTCACGCCATCTCTCCGGGTGGATGCTGTAAGAACCGGCTCAGGGATGTACCAAGATAGTGGACAACAGCGTTATCCTGTTATTCAATCAAAATCTACTGCAAACTGAACATGGAAATTATGTCAAATCCCTCCTTTTTTAAGGATGAATCCATTGCCCAACAATGATAATAATATTGTGGACACCTTTTCACACACATTGATCTAGTCCCAAAGTAGGATCCCCTGTATCTTGGGTACTAGACAACGATATATATACTTATATAGATAAATACTATACATAAATAGATAAATACATCCATGACTCGGACACAAACTTTGTGCTCATCACACAAATGTTTGACCCTACCAGGATTCGAACCCGGGACTCATTGCCACAGAAAGCAGGGTCACTGCCCACTGTGCCAATGAACTTCCACGGTGACGATGATATTGATATGTGTTTTTAAAATTAATTTGAAAATGTTTTGTTGTATGGAGTTTTCGTTATCGATATGATTAGATTTCATACCGAATACCTATAAGTCTTGGAAATCCCAAAATATCGATAATTAATTTCGAATTGAGGCACAAGGTCAGTTTCAAAATAAATAAGCTCTCTTTAAATTGTTGTATAGTTTAAGTTCAAAAAATTTGTACTTGATTTAATATTATGTTGACTCTGTTCATAGGGATTTATTTTGTTAGCTCTCTATAATTAATTTTACTTATAAGGTAAAAATATAGATGATATCAATTTCACCAGCTAAGACCGAAATAATCAGCATCTTTATCCTGTTATTCATTTAAAATCTTTTGCTGCGACCTCCAAAACACCTGCCAAATATAGAGATTATGAGAAGGAGCTCCCCATGTCCATCATTGGTCCTCCATGGGCTAATTGATGATGATTTTTACGAGTACAATGCTTCTCACAAATAGCTTAGTTTTTTTATCAACATGTTGTTCACTTCTTGGTTTATGGCGTTTGACCAATTTGGTACAATTCTGCCAGTATCCAGTTATGATAGTATCATAAACTAAGGGGGTGATGATCGGTGAAGATAGAGAATTTTGGTATTGAAAAGACAGAAGGTCCTTCGACGGAAAGTCCTACGACCAGGGTAATAAATCTGAAAACACTATTTGTTTTCAGATTTATTACCCTGGACGCAACAATACATAGACCCGTTGGTAGTAGGATTGAATAGACAAACAATAGGAAATATGTACAGATATCTACGGGTTAGTGTGTTAAGAAGGAAATTATTTAAAAGTTTGATGCTCTTCGTATTTATAAATTTATGTTCACACAAATTTATGTACAAGTTCGTATTTATAAAAAAGAGGTGTAAGAAAGAAGGCATTTAAAAAAGGTAGGATGAGAAATTTCGGGAGGGAAACATGTAGTTCAAAAATAGAATAGTTTTTTTTTCATGTGCTCGTATATTGTCGTTACACACCGGTGCAACGAATACGTGTGCTCTTTGCAAATGTTTACGTAGCGACTCAACCAACATAAAAATTTATGCCGCACTTGATACCAAAGTGCAGCGCTGTAGTGAAATTTCACATTCTTTTTGTTTAGAAAAAATAATAATTATGAATATTTCATTCGGTGGCTATACTTAATATGACCTCATATCATACCATTTTCTCTTCTCTGTAATTTTATATATATGCAGATCAAAAATAGACTACTATAACAATAAAAATCCTATTTTAATAACCTATCAACGATTAAGATGACGTGACATGTGCGAGGCTATATATGTAACGCTTTGTTAGATGATTGATGATAATGACACTTATAAAAAGGCATATTAAAATGAGGATAAGCGTTATAATGTTAGGAAATAAATTGAAGCATGCAATGATGACTAGGAATGTCCCCTGATATTGAAACTGTGTGACCCATACCGGTCCAACTATGTTTGAGTGAACTATTTCAAATTTTTCGGACCAATAAAATATCTGTGATATATTATGTTTGTAACCTGTTTTATATTGGTATGCAATAAAGAGTACTCTATTCTATTTTATTCTATTCCTGAAATTAACCCTTAAAATTACCAGTATCCAGAGCCATAAAAAAATCTGCAGTCAAAGAATAAAAAATGAATTGTTAATAGTTCTAGGAAGTTATTATTTGCATTCTCAGCTCATTCACACGTTGTTGTGCACAATAACAGTTCACACAGTCACGGCGATGCCACAATATCTGCTGACTACGCCTGGCCGCATTGATATGCAGTTGCACCTGATTACCTATGCGACGCTTTGCACTTAGACGATGATTGTTGTAAGTTTACACCTGTCTGCTTCTGTACTGTTATTGCGTCTTGACATGTATGCGGTGCGAATGACGTTATTATTAAAGTACAGACAACTTAGCACGCAGTGGATATTAAATGATACACAATGATGCACTTATGTATTATACAAATTGTAGCAATTTTCCAGATTAGAGACAAGCGTTTTATTTGTTTAAAACTCCTCACACAATGTATAAAGGCTGACTTAATGCATAAGGCATTCTCTGCCAGTCTACCTTTGAGCAGTGCTAAGATAACTTTTTTTATTTACTAGCTTTTGACCGCGGCTCCGACCGCGTCAGTTTGTCGCTAAATGGGAAATCCCGAAATATGATTGTTTCGGGATTTCCCATTTAGCGACTTCTATAAAAAAGTCTATGAACCACTTTTACTTGAGCTCTCGTATCTTAACGACGTCTACTAAAACAGGGATAAAGCTGTATCTTCAATTCTATTGGACCGATTTTCTTGAACCATCGAAGTATTCAAGTTGGAATAGTACTTTTAAAAACTTTTATTGGTTTTGCGTGAAGCACGAACAAACAAACATCGACGGATTTGGTTTCAGAAGCCCTTAATTAGTCGAAATGAGTATTTTTTTAATATTGTTATTTATAAAATAATAATCGAAACCTATCACTTTGAATTCAAATTATTTTAACTCTAAATGAAATCTACTGTTTTTAATTCCAATACGTTGATTTTTAGCTAAATCGAAACCTATAGTTTTGATTTCTAATAATAACTATAATCATAATAAGTACGTCACACAGGGCTGTATGGGCTTGGATCTCTTTGCCTTCCATTTACATTGGAAAACTTAAAAAACTGATTAATCTAAAACTGTTGTGTGGTTTCGGCAAAATAGTACCGTCACTCCAACTCCTCCGGTGGATGCTGTGAGAACCGGCTAAGAAATATATTACAATAAGGGTAGCAGCGTTATCTTGTTAATTCTATCAAAATCAGTGCTAGTATCTCCAAGACGCCTGCCAAATGTAGAGATTATGACAAATACAAATCCCTCCTTTTTAAGGGAGAGGCCCATGTCAAGTAGTAGACTTCCGTAATGGTGATGAATCTAAAACTGCCATATTTTCAAATTACTTAATTTTATATAATCTATGCCTACATTAAACAACATTTGGCATGTCTGTTTTTTTTACAGTCCAAATCGCTAATAAATTAACTACCTCCGCACACCTTGTAATGCGCGCGCGTATTTTATGGACCGTAAAATAATTTCCTGCCTCTTAAGGCCGTAACTCATCTCTTCATTACCCGATTGACCTATTTGGCGTGGTCTGTGGCTATCTTACTATTTGTATACGTGCCACTGTAGTAGGGTAGCCAAGGAAGAAAACTCCAACGTGGATTATTCTAATCTGCTACTCTTCTTCTTCTTTTTAGATTTTTGTAATTTTTGATAAGGAAAATTTGTGTTTTTTTTTGTCTATAAATTGTCAATAATCGTGAATAATATTGAAACATTAGATTAAAATTGCGACTTACAAGTGATCTTGCAAAGTACTTGCCACGTGATCGTATTGTATTTTTTCAATATGCCCCCGGGAACTTTCGCTTAATTAATGTAACGTAATGTAATTCGCATAAATATTCTTTGGATTAACGTCAACACTCCCAAGAAGCAATAAAATGTGATACATCAGCATTTTATTGTTATTTTGACGAATATATGTACTAAAATGATAACTTGGCTTAAAGGTCTCAGATACTAGGCCATAAAATACATTAAATAAAATTCTTATATTTATATTTATTCTTTATTGTACACAAACAGATAAATACATTATTACATAAGAAAAAATTTATGTACAAGGGCGAGCTTAACTCAAAAATTCTTTATTAGTTTATGGCGCTTAACAGATTTGATGGAATTCTGCCAATATGGTTATGGAAATATTATAAAATCAGGAAGATTTTTAGCGGTGAAGACAAAGAATTTTGCCAATAAAAGAACGGATGGCCCTGTGATGGAAAATCTTGCCACTTTTCTAAATTAATCGAGATAAATACAGTACAAATAGAAATTAGCTAAATTTAGAAATGGAGTATGAACCAAAGTTTCATTCTCTATTTCTTCCAAGACGCCTTCCAAGCGAATAGATTATTTCTTTTTCAAGAGATTATTATTTTAAGAGATCATTTCGGCGCACGTATGCCGTATCATACTTGGGAGTATTATGCCTTAAAGAGAAGGGGCAACGCACCAAGACGCTGCATACGAGAAAGTGCAGCATCGAGGGCATTATACTCGAGTGATTCATATAATTTCGTCGCTGGCAGAAGTGTAACGAACCTAATTTTTGCAACCTCCGCACGAAAGCTTCAGGTACAGCAATATGTGGAGAGCAACGAAGGTATATTTTGTGAAGTGTTGTGGTATTGTGTTAGTTTATCTAAGTAATGTCATTGAATATGAGTAGTATGTTAGTCAATAAATTACGCATATGTATTTTGTAATGTAATTTTTTAAAGCCCTATTCATTTGTCAACAATGTTCCTTTAGTTATCGCTGAGCGCGCGTTTCGAGTACAACGCGCACTGGTGTAACTTGATACAATTGTTTCGCAGAATGCGTTCTGAGAATGTAAGTTGGTACTTAGATAGTTCTGTGTATTATCAGACGATATAAGATTGTATTGTATATAAAAAATTTTTGAACAAAAATTTTGTAAAATGGAAGGAATAATGTATCGACACATTGTGTCTAATTAGATTTTGCTTACTACACAAAACATTGTAACAGGGCGACAGGGCGCGTTCTCTCGCCAGTCGTCGCCCGCCGTCCGCACCGTCAGGTTGAATAAACGGTAGCTACTATGGAGTC
This sequence comes from Thaumetopoea pityocampa, assembly GCA_017165845.1. Taxonomy (NCBI): domain Eukaryota; kingdom Metazoa; phylum Arthropoda; class Insecta; order Lepidoptera; family Notodontidae; genus Thaumetopoea; species Thaumetopoea pityocampa. Next base: position 2,899 of record WUAW01020430.1, on the reverse strand, counting down.
GAGATAATTCATTTCACCGTGAAGACCTCCCTTATCCACCATCACTCGTAAGACCGCTGCAACCCTAATCCAGTGCTGGATTTCCAGGAGCTAATAATGATGATGAATAATAGTTACATCAACTTCCACTACTTAGACAGGTGTACTTTATAAATCAAATATTAAAGATATAAAATAAACAACTCATCAATATTTTTCAATTTATATCCATAATAAAAACAATATCTAAAAATAGATTCTATTTCCTCAAATATTTTTACACAAATGACATTTACGATCATAATAATTTTGCGCAGTTATTCAACTAATTAAACACATAAAATTAAAAAAATACATATACTGAAAGTGGGCGTGCGATATGCCCTGCGTTGAACCCACTGCGAGCTGAAAAACAGCACGCGGCGCCCCACTGGGTATCGGTGTGGGGCGCGAACCTGAAGCATAATATATATTAATATTATTACACACGCCCACTTTCATATGTGTGTATGTGTATTTTTTTAGTTTTATGTGTTTAATTAGTCGAATAACTAACACAAATCGTATTTTTATGTTTTTTTTTATCCAAAGTGTAATGTATAACATAAAATTAATTCTACATTATAGGAACAGCGCCATTATTTTCCATTCAGAATTGTACAATTTTTCATTCGTTTTACAATGTTTAGATTATCTACAATTATATTTGTCTAATAGGTTTCATTGCACCGTATTAAAAAGTTGTTTTCTTTTTTGTCAATTATATATGTACTTGATTTGCACTGTGCCATAAAAAAAATCTTCCATTCAATTTGGTAACCCTAACCGGATGTCTTACCAGATGTATTGTAACGGTGGCGTAGATGTTGGCAACTCACGCATTCGTAGCTGTTGCCAACTGGCCTGTGACTACGGGCTAAGCTACTACCGGCACGCTACAACATCGCACCGTAGCCAACTACGGCAGGACTACGCCGACTATATTACCAGTTTACCGATTATAATTGAAGATGGTAACTCACGTTATCATTATGATACTCAACACATTACCGCAAATACAAATACAAAATAAATACAAAATAATTTATTTCTTTAACCAAAACATATCGCTCATCCAATAGAACAATGACGTACATTTACATACATAC
>WUAW01020426.1:18427-37256 GCA_017165845.1 Thaumetopoea pityocampa | reverse complement strand
GATGACCTGCAAGGGGTCCACGTCAACTGTCAAAAACACATTTGAAGTTAACAAATTTACAAAAAAAAAATATTAACTACGCTTTGGGGGTCTACACAAAAGTGAAAAACATTATAAGTGGTCTAAAAGGCAAAAAAGTTTGAGGACCTCTGATCTACATTATAGACACCAATGTACTGAACGGATTAGGAAAATTTCGTGTGGAAACCTGTATGCCCGTATGGGTGTGTAAAGTATACCAACCAGCACTGGGCCAGGGACTACGGCCTAATCCCCCTCCTGAACAGGGGAGGTCAGTGCCCTTGTAGTTGGGAGGAATATGGACTGGGGATGGATGGATGATTTTTACGCACCTTATTACACTTGGTGCCGAAGACCACCTGCCTGTCGGACAGCCACTGTGAGCAGAAAACCTTGTTCATGTTGCCCAAGTTCACTGGCGTCTCCTTAAATATGTCGTGCGTGAGCATATGGCGCGTCGCGTACGACGGGTCCACCGACCGGGGCTGGAACACACCACGCACGTTGACAACGTCATCATCATAATCAACCCGTGAAAATCAACCAGACAAGACAACACAGATCTCCTCCATAAATTGGAGGGATTTTACTATATCTATATCGGAGCGGATTAGATGGTAAAAAGTCAAAACTAATTGGTTTCCGTGTAGAAGATTACCGGAGAGTGCGTGTGCATATTACGAGTTCGTTGACGACAACTTTTAATAAGCTTTTAGTAGTTTGTTAAATTAACAACGAGTTACTTGAGCGATTTTATTTTACTTGAGCTCTCGTACCTTAATGGAGGCTACTAAAATAGGTATCAAGCTGTATCTTCAATTCTATTGGACCGATTTTGATGAAACTTGCCGCAGTATTTAAATCTGAATAGTACCTTTAAGACTATAATAGTTTGACGAAAATCGACCGGCTGGTTTTTGCGTGAAGCTCGAATAAACAAACAAATAAACACCGACGGATTTGGTTTCAGAAGCCCTTACTTAGTCGATCTGAGNGGACCGATTTTGATGAAACTTGCCGCAGTATTTAAATCTGAATAGTACCTTTAAGACTATAATAGTTTGACCAAAATCGACCGGCTGGTTTTTGCGTGAAGCTCGAATAAACAAACAAATAAACACCGACGGATTTGGTTTCAGAAGCCCTTACTTAGTCGATCTGATTAGTTTTTCTTAAATATCTTTGATTTAGAAAATTTGACATTTAACAATTTTATAATAGATTGGTATTGGTATGTTCGCGCACTCTCTTTTACCTTTATTACGAAAGTACATTATAATGCCAAAAGATGGTGTTAGACGTAAATAAAACAGTTACAAAAAAATTGTAAAAATAACATATAAGTGTATGCGTCGCATATTTATATAAAAAGAATGACTTATTGTTTGTATCTACATAAAAGGATAAAATAATTGCACCGCCATATCTAGCCATAAAACCCGTCCATCCAAAGGTTATCTGGAAGAGATCGCATAAGGCCATAAGACAGCCCAATGTATACTTTCTATTTCTTGTTTATTATATTTGTAATTTATTTTTCTTTAAATTGGTGTGCAATAAAGAGTAATTTAACCTAATCTAAGGCAGTGCTAGAGTACCGCCTGTGTAATTAAAAACAATAGCGAGGAAGATATAAAGAGAATATTAGATGCCAATTGGGACAATATAGCGCAAATCAGAGNGCACCGCCATATCTAGCCATAAAACCCGTCCATCCAAAGGTTATCTGGAAGAGATCGCATAAGGCCATAAGGCAGCCCAATGTATACTTTCTATTTCTTGTTTATTATATTTGTAATTTATTTTTCTTTAAATTGGTGTGCAATAAAGAGTAATTTAACCTAATCTAAGGCAGTGCTAGAGTACCGCCTGTGTAATTAAAAACAATATCGAGGAAGATATAAAGAGAATATTAGATGCCAATTGGGACAATATAGCGCAAATCAGACGAGGGTGCCGACAACGAACGAACATTCGGGTTAAGGAAGAGGCTAGACAGTAGAGTTAAAGAGAATAAAAAAATTGTACAAATTTTAATTAAAAATAGAAAAAAATCAGGAGAAATTGTTCATCCCTACATCGGAATCCTGTATCCGTTTGTCTAGTGACTAACTTGAGATTACCTTGGAATATCTTATCGCGCATTCGCTTTACATTGGATTAATGCAATGGACTACGATTATAAGTGCATAGGAAAAATATTTTTATCTGTACTTGTGAATTGGGGTTATAAGGACAGCCTGCACCCAGCCAGTCAAGGGCATCAGATAACGCAGACGCATAACAGATAAGATTATTACGATCAAAACATCGGCGTTAGTGATAATACGATGCAATAATATACATAATTATATAACATCAGTGGGAAAAATGTGACAATCGACCCATTGGACCTCATCAGCTATAAGACCACATTGGAACATTTCTGGTCCTTGGTCCTCCCCTGTACCGTGAAATTTTGATCAGTTTTTGGGGGAAACCTTACTCTTATTCCCAGCACCTTGNATTATTACGATCAAAACATCGGCGTTAGTGATAATACGATGCAATAATATACATAATTATATAACATCAGTTGGAAAAATGTGACAATCGATCCATAACATCAGTGGGAAAAATGTGACAATTGACCCATTGGACCTCATCAGCTCTAACACCACATTGGAACATTTCTGGTCCTTGGTCCTCCCCTGTACCGTGTAATTTTGATCAGTTTTTGGGGGAAACCTTACTCTTATTCCCAGCACCTTAATGTGCTCACAGCGATATGTGCTATGTCACCAACACCTATCCATACATGTATCATTCTAATTAGTGTTTGTTTGTATAATATGCAGGGCTCTATGATACTAGACTACTGAATACTCCCTTGGTAAATATTATGTAGGATTAAAATATTTAAAATACTTTAATTAATATATTTAAAATTTATAGATATACAAATACAGTTATTACTGGTAACCCCTTATATGAGAGCTAGAAGAAACGATAATGTACACAATTTTTAAAACAATTTCTTAATGATGAGTTACAAACATACCTCAATACTGTCTAGGGATATTTTACATTTGTACCTTAAAAAGTATCCATCCTATGAAAAAGTTTTTAATGTCAAATTGTTGCTGGCACATTTGTGTTCTTTATTCCAAATTCAAAATTTAAAAAAAAATGTCAAAGGCGGGAAAATGTTAGTGCTAATTATTTCAATTTTCACGTTTTTCGTTAAATTTTATTTAAAAAAGTTTTTAAGAAAAAAAAATTAATTAATTCTTTTGGTGTTTTTGGCGCTATGTAAATGTTTGGATTCCATCCGAATTTACGCAGGATAAACACACGGACGACACCCTAAAGAAATTCACCCATATCAAGGTGGAACAATCATGGTATGGGTAGGAATACGCCTTAGTGGGAGAACTGACTGACATTAAGATACAGGGCACTCTAACTACTGGAAATTACCGTGATGATGATGTCCCGAGACCTGTGTAATCTTACCACACCGATTGCAAATGTGGCGAGATTTTATATTAATGCACGACAAAGCTCGTCCACATACGGCTCGAGCCGTAACTCAGTGATTACAAGAAAATGATGTCGCGGCCCTGGACTGGCCCGCCCAATACCCGGATTTAAATCCGATTGAACATGCGTGGGACATGCTCCAGCATAAATTATTATTATGCAGTTTTTCGTGTATTCTGAGGTCGGAAGATGAACTTTTTGAGCACCTCCGCCATATCTGGAGCCTAATCCCACAGGAAGACAACCATACATTAGTTTTGAGCGTGCAGAATCGCTGCCAATGTGCAATTAATGTCCGGGGTGCTTTTACAGACCGTTTTGATTTAAATCATAATTTAAGTTTTCTAGCTAAGTTTGTTGTTTATTATGGGCACCGTTTCATAAAGCAAAATTTTAGTCTAATATGCATATTCTATTATTTTTATGAATTATATAAAAATAATGGTTTTTTATTAGATATCCTGATAGACTATAAAATTACGCGTATTTTGATATAAGTATGTCATAAGCAATACTTTCTAAATTTTTAGCTGTCTTTGAAAGGCGGCTGAATGTTGCGCAGGCCTATTTCTCTGTACGGCTCAACGACAATTACGTATAAATGGTACATACAATGGTGGTAATTCTCTTGTAACTAGATAAATTTATAGACTCTCCCTATCTTTTTCTAATGCCAAATACCAAAACGAGATAGCAAACATTTTTAGGGAGTATCAACCTACATTTCCGTCAAACGGTACAAGAGAATATTTCGTTTTCGCGTATCTTTGGTCGGTATGTTCCGAGGTCACGCCTAAATTTCTTAATTTTGATGTGTCTAAATAAAATTGACAGCACCAAAATTGAAGCTGTTTTTGCATATCTTTAGTCGACATGTTCCGAGAACATTTTCTCGGATGCATTCGTCTAAATCTCTTAATTTTGACGTGTCTAAACGAAACTGACAGCACTAAAATTGTAGCTATCTCCTTCTGGCGTTTGACATTAGAAAAAGATAGGGAGAGTTTAAGTTTAGTTAAGTTCTGTTACAACAGAATGACCACTAATGTGTGACGAAAAATGTTATTATTGAACAATGCTATAATGATCGTTTAATTCAAATGGTGAGCGAGTGATACTAGAGGGAGCCACTATAGTGGCGCGTCGTTCAGAAAGATGACACCCGCGAAAGCCATTAGTGGCGCGTCGTGCCTAAGAGGTTAATATACCTAGACAGTTTTGAGGCGATTATATGAGGGTTGCCACAGTTATGCTGTGTGAGACCAGCATGAAAATAGCATCACTCCATGTCTTCCGTGGATGCCGTGATAGTCAGCTAAGAGATGTACCAGGAACGGGCAGCAGCTTTATTCTGTAATTCAATCAAAAGCTATTGTGATCTCCAAGATGGAGATTATGGCAAATCCTTCCTTTTTAATGTGGAGGCTGATGTCCAGCGGTGGACTTCCAGTGGCTGCAATAACCATAGTAGTCACTGATGCTTTTTGATTAGAAATTAAAATCTAGTGTTTACCTCTGAAGTTTGTATTTCACGTGAACGAACATAATCCACGAAGTTGTATGACGTCGACAATATTTTGTGCTGTTGTGTAGGTGTTTCTTCTTCACTATCACTGTCAGAGTAGCACACGAAGTCTTCTGGCTTATCTGGCTTTCGTTGTTGTTCTATCCTGGACATTAAGTCAACAAATCAAGTTTTAACCACAAACAAATCATTTTGTTAACATGAGCATAAAGAATGTAATAGCTATTCAATTAGTTAAAAAATTGTGTATGATTATTAAAGATAAATAATACACCAGTTTTTTTTAGTTTTGTGTCAATAATTCATCTAATTACATGCATAGTGGATGGTCTTAACTATGCTTTCTACCAGAAAACTGTAAAAACTGTCAAAGATTGCTATATTTTAAAAGATTTTGGTTTATTATCCATTTAAGTAAAATCTTGATTATATAAATAATAATATATATTTGGACACTTATGCATTCACTTCACTTCTTAGTTTATGGCATTTGACCAATTTAGTACAATTCTGCTGATCTACCCCCAAATTAGGATTCTCTGTATCTTGGGTACTAGATATATATATACCTTTTTATTGATTTTTTAAACCTTAAGAGCACAAAATTCTTTCTTCATTCTATATTTTAACGCCACTATATCCATAGTTAATAAACATTTTTGAATTACATTTTTTTTCCAAAATTATCATAAGATAATCTAACAAATGCTGTCAAATGTGTATATTTATTGAAAACTGACATAACATGTGACTCACAGATAAAATTTTAATTTTCACAAGAGAAATATAATTAATTATCTTTCCCCTATTTGTAATGTTTTAGGCTTTTTATCAATAACCAATGTTATCATATAATATTTTTTTTTAAACATTAAAAATATTCTAAAAAACTTTCTTCTTCATAAATTAAACATAAGATATTAAGTAACAATACAAAAGACAAATACACTTACATATATGCAAATTATATGCTAGTTAAATAAACAACATGAATGAAAAAAAATGAAGCTAATTGAATTTTCTAAAAAAAGCAACTGAATTTTCTAGAAAAAGAACTAATTTAAAGTTACATAACTATTCATAAAATAAAAATTATTAAGTATACATCGATGGGAGAAAACATATTTGCTGTCAGCAGCTAAAACTCAACTTTTCAATAGAATGAAAAAAGCCGCCCAAAAACCATAAAAGACATCATAGCTTTTTAATCAGATAAGATATTTGGGTACTTTTTACCGATAAGTATCCACATATGTATCTTATTTCGTTAAAATGTTATTTTATTTTGATATTTCAATGATTTCTTGGCTCTAGGGAAAAGTTGTGTTTTATCTACTTACAGCAAATACGTTTTCTTCCATCAATATTCATTTATTGTTATAATTATTTACAACAGTATAATTTACAGGAAAATCTTCCCAATAAGATATTAAATATAAATTTAATGTCTCATAACTATCAGTCTTTGAATTATTTTCTTCATTGACTGCCATTATAAAATTTCAAAAATCATATATATATGAAAAACAAAGTCTATTTGAAAATAGCACAGTTAAGAATTATAAAGTGTTAATTTAAACCAGAGGTCCACAAACTTTTTTTGTCTTGCAGACCACTTGTAATGATTTTCACTTTCTGGTAGACCCTCCAAAGCATTAGTTAATGTAACAGTTTTGTAAATTTATTAACTTCAAATGTGTTTTTGACTATTGGCATGGACCTCTTGCAGGTCATCAACAACCTCTAGGGGTCGATATAGACACTTTGGTTATCAAAGATTTTAACCACGGTTTAATAAATACTTTAAAAATAATAATATTTAATATTTTTGGCTTATGCCAAAGCATCTAAGCATATGTAATATTATTATTAGATAAGCTCCATCTCTTATTGGCAAATAGAAAGAATATTCCGATTGATACACAAGGATAAGAAGCAAGATTCTCTAATTTTTTATTCCATTTATCTAATTTAGTATACAATTATAGGTTATTTATTTTTTATCCTTGTGTTGTTATTTCGCATTTTAAGTAGAAAAGAGTATAATATATATTTTTTACATTATAATTACACTCCATGTCTTATATACATGTCTATTTCTTAACCATTACGTTGTAAACAAACCTCTTACTATGTATATTATTAAAACATATTTCAGTTTATATAAAAAAAGTTGTCGAAATATAGAGCATGACTATTTTTTAACGATTTCCATAGATTTGTTTCAAACAAATATAAGATAAACATCATCATCCAATTTAAGGATACAAGTTGGCATAAACACAGAAAATTTTACCTCAACGCTCTTGCTTTGACTTGTCTCTCTTTAATCCTGCTAGGTATGTAGCAGGAGGGGTATCGGCCTTCGATTGCCTTCCTTACAGTCTGCGCCATTTTTATAAATACCAAATGTGCCAATATCCAACACGGTCAGTCACTTTCGTTTTGTTTTCTTGTAGCCACTGTGACCCGACATTTTTCATTATAATGGAGTCTGCACATGTATATATTGTTTTACACACGTTTAACCTTACATGTCATAAATATTTTATTTAAAGAAAAATGTTATTATAAAAATAGTAAATACAGATTGGTCTCCTTATTTTTATTTATTCTTATTAGGAAAACTATATTTGAAGTTAATGACGGAATCTGACTTTAGCAACAGACAACGAATATAAAACTTACCAGACTGTCAACCAGGGCTGCCATTATACAACAGCTTATTACCGTATGGAGCGACCACACAATAATTATCTATAGATGAAGTCCATTAAAATGATCTATTGATCTATTTCCTACTTTATACTCATCATTTTAGTAAAGGATGGTTATCTATAACATAATAGTCTCAATTCTGAGTTTTATAATAAAGTATTCTAACGTTAAAGAGATAAAAATAGTCGTTCGGGTAAAACGACGAAGGCCTGTTCCACAACTGTAATGTGTAAATGCGTCCTAAAGTAAATCTGTTAGTTTATATATTAATATTTGTTTTTAATAAATAAATAGATATTGATTCTCATCACTAAAATATTTAGTTAATTTTTGCCCTTAAGCTGCCAGAAATTTAAAATTTTTAGACATCATATGCGTACTTTTAGATTTAGAAACTGATTCTTGATTACTTCATATTATTCGATACTATGCAAAATTTTTCCACAAAGAATTAAACTTTCTTCGTTTTCTGATATGTCTTTATGATATCATTATGAATTGCCGTTTTTATGATGGCAATTTTTCACAAATTTATGCATGCAAAGATTAATGCTTATCGTGAACACATAACATAGAAGATGATATACCTATTACGTATATGTTTTAATTTGTATAGTAAAATGTATTGTAATTGTAAACATAAACATTTTTTGACGAGAAGAGGTTTTATTTACTGTTAAGGCTTCTCAAGACAGTTATGTAGTATTAGCAGTGAAATTAGAATGCTACAGCACTTGATGACAGTTATACGTATATTCAAAAATTATAATATACAAAGTACAGTTAGTTCACTTGTTATAAAAAAACAATATTAAAATTATCAGGTAGTTAGGCTGTGTTTACTCTAAGTGATATTAAAATTAATAGACATTTACCAATCAATAATGCTTTTAAATCATGTGTGCATAAGTTTTGGCAGGATTAGTACGATTGCCTGCCTAGAAACAGGGCAATTACTGTCTTATTGGCAACCCTGTTGTCAATTAAAGTTTTATATATTGCCACGTAAAAAATATTTGTGTTACGTAAAAGTCTTTAGTTCTTAGTGTTATACCTATCTAAATAAATTATTCTTGTTTTATTTCCTCGCAATCAAATGAAGATCAGAGTGTATAAATTAATGCTAGGATAAATTTATTCTCTGCGGACGTTACTGGAGACGTCCTATGTCGTGTTGCCTCTGGTTGACTTGTTGATCATCTTTAGGGAAGCAGTCATGCATTCTGACTGTTCACCTCTCTCTCTCTTCCCACCCTTTGAGATTAATGGTTCTAGGCTGCTCCAGACGTTTTAGCCATCCCAACATATCCTTGCCTTTCATAAGGGAAAGGAGGGCCTTTCCCTTATAGTTTCGGTGGAGACAACCAGTTGCAGAAACAAAGATAGACTGGTCTTATTTGTAGAGACGCCTTTACAAAGTTTATATTTTTAGACCCCGCAGGTTTAGAATATAAAGATGCCTCCAGAAGGTTTAAGCTTTTGAACTCCTTAATCCCTTTGAAAATGATGGAGACGACAATCACAAAAAATCTGTGGAAACAATCACTATAAAAAATGGTGACCAACGACTAGAAAACCCTGAAAGTTGGGCGTCGGTGGAGACAAACATATCAAATAACAAAGTCCCTTTCCTCCTCCCCTCCCTCTCTCTTGGGTCAGATTCATAGCATAGGTGGCTAGGAAAAAGGAATAACCGTTTGAACGGGGTATGTATTGATTCAAACGTACAAGCTGGCAGGATGCCATTGGGGTACACCTACGTCATATGGCACATTACGCACACCCATAAACACACACACATAAAAAGATTTTGGTGCAAAACCGGTCCGGGGTGTAGAGGAAGGCACCCTGAAGTACGTTGAGTCGAAATGGCGCACAGAGTCCTGTATGTATCCCATGATATATAATATAATATGTGTACAACATGAACGTCAGCGAATCGAAGGTTCCATGTTTCATTTATGTGTGTGTGTATATGTTTATGTATAATGTATGGGAGTGAGAAGGCGAGTTTCATGTTATATGGCCCGAGAACCTGTAGATCTATGGGCTGTAGGCTCCGGGCTACATCTGTGGGGTGAATAAGCCATCGTGCCACCATAATAATGAATAGTAAACGCGAATCACATGGTGAGACATACAGACATGTAAGAGGACATCGAGTGATTTTAGTGGGCGTGGGCTCCAAGTGACGTTAACTTCGTGGCATTCGTGCCGGCGGCGGTTAGGCATTTCCATTCGTAAAATGCGAAAATGTAGATATGTAGGTAGTTGTTTAGTTGTTCTTTCTGTGGCTTAACAAAGACAAAAAGGGGTGACGCGGAAACACATCGCGATCCGGTTCGTAGGCGGCGGCAACCGCCACTAGAGGATTCGGATGCTTGGGTAGGGTTGTAGGAGTCGGACGACAGTCCTCCTATACGAAAATCCTAAACTCATCACATAAATAATAAAAAGTCATTGCGTTTAATGTCAGGGAGTCGCTTTTTAATGACACGTAGGCATATCGCTATACCCTGTGAAACCACCAAATTACTTCAATCGATTTCTGTTCCACGTCATGGCCACCAACACCGCCTCGAATATACGAGTTGCGATCAGACTGCCTAAAGCTACTCACCCATCCATCTTCATAGCATGGAACAAAGGTAAATGTTCAGTCAAGGTCAGCTGACACTCGATTGTAGGTACTGCCTTTCCAGCGCGTTTCTTAAGGAAAGAGCATTGCAGTACATCCGCTAGTTCACGGCTGCGTATTGCCCGCCAAAATCTCAGATGGCAAAGGTAATTTTAATAGGTTGTGATCTGGAGAAAACGTGAGTTATAGCTGTCCTTAGAGTACAATCTCGTGGTTGCCCTAAAAAGTATTGGCTAGATGTCGTGAAGCAGGATATGAAAGCCACTAAGGATGTTGAAGGTGAAGCAAAGAGGAATAATTTCAGGGGCATACTGGTCGATATTGCATCATATTTGGAATTTAATTAGTATATTATTTTATTACGTATATATTTAGGTATAGTTAAATTCGGATAAAACTCTTCGGATCGAACTCTTTAAATCAGAAGCCCTCAAACTTTTTTTGTCTTGTAGACCACTTGTGATGATTTTCACTTTTGGTTAGACCCCCAAAGCGTAGTTAATATAACATAATTCTAATATTAAATATGACATTGTTTTAAAATTATAATATTAACTTCAAATCTGTTTTTGACAATTGGCGTGGACCCCTTGCAGGTCATTGTTGACCCCTGGGGGTCGCTTTGATTATCAATGCTTTAGATAAATTAGAGACTGATTGTATTTATTAGATATTGTTAAGCTTGATTTTTGATTATCTTATGTAGTATTATAATCATTAGATGTTTTGGAATTAACTAGCATATTTTTTTCACAAAAAAATATATTGGTCTCTTTTAAATTATCTTTAATGGTATTCAGTCAATTTCATTTTTTCGCAGTCGACATTTTTTGTTTTGCACGGGTAACACAGTTTTATGCTATTCTGTAATTTGTGGTTACTGTTTCCTGTCTAACGCGGCGCAGTATTAAATTTTATTTCAACTGCAGCGCGCTGCGACGCCTATATAACGTCCGCAGGTGTTTTCAATAGGTCAGGTCAGTGACACACTGCCGTGAACCTGTGATACCTACTGCTATGCGGTTGTGGATATCGGTAATGTAAAGCGCGGAATTTTCAAATACAGTTCACGTATTTGCGAAGCTCCCACAAACAGAATATGAAATTATGGTAATACTTTGGGCCTCCGCTCACACCATTGCTATTGATATATCCGAAGAGTTACAGTACCTATCACTCCAAATGAATCACATTTATCCTATTTTAAGAAATGTTCGAATTCGAGAATTCGTTTTTGACATTTAGGCGCAATTAAGGTAGAGAGAGTTACGATCATATTGGCGGTGATTCTGCGGTAGCAGAACTTAACTAAATTTAGACTCTCCCTATCTTTTTCTAACGTCAAACGTTAAAACGAGAAATCTATCAATTTTGGTGCTGTCAATTTAGACACGTCAAAATTAAGTTCCACATACAAATTTAAACGTAACCTCGGAACATGATGCCTTAATATACGCAAAAACTCAACAGAAATGTAGATTGGTATTCGCTAAAATTGTTGCTATCTTGTTTTGGCGTTTGACTTTAGAAAAAGATAGAGAGTAACTGAATTTAGTTCTGTTACCGCAGAATTACCACCATTGTCGCATATTCGTTCACTCATCATTACTATCAAATAAGTATGTCTTCTCCATCTCTTCTCATGGATGCTGTAAGAACCAGCTAATGGATAAACCAGGATAATGATCAGCAGCATTATCCCATTATTGAATCAAATCTACTGAGATCTCCGAAATACTTGCCAAGCGTGAGGATTATGGCAAATCCCTCCCTTTTAAAGAGTACGTCCGTGTCCAGCAGTAGACTTCCATGGGCTAATAATGATGATTTGTGTTTTCAATTATCTATGGTTACTACGGTAGACTATTTGATCTGCTCGAAGGACCAAAATTGTAAACTATTTGGCCACCAATTTATGCATTTCCTATTATTATGAAGCTGAAATGAATAAAATGCGAACTGTCGAAATCTTTTCGTTTTATTGAGAGAGAGAAACATATTAATTTTTAAATTAAAAACATAAGTTGTACAATAAGGTTTTTTAGATAAGTCATGTCAATGCAACTAAAAGTAGGAGTTGAGATGACAAAATAATTTAATAAATGTAACAATATATTACTGGATCCTATTCTTCTTCTAGTCTCAAATACTTTTGCACTCTAAGGTTTGCTGGAAGAAAACTCAATTTTTGAGTTAAGCTCGCCTTTGTACATCTTTTTTCTCTATTTACAAATGTATTTATCTGTTTGTGTACAATAAGAATAAATAATAAATAAATAAATATATCTATTTTACGAGTATACCCCTGCATCTCAGAGTAGTAATATTTGATGTAAAGCCTGCATTTAAAGAGAGAAAAGAAACATTGTCTGCACGAATTTACAGTTTCATCGTAGGACAAATTGAATAAAAGACTATTTCCATTTTTTTTAATTTATTACTAGCGTGACGACGATGCTTCTTTCGCTTCATTTGACGCACACGCGAACGGAGAATGGTCAAAGGTTTGCAGAAATTTCACACATGTGCAGAATCCCCGAACGGAATATGTTAACCTTCACTTGAAAATTTAACACGTTTAGTAACCGTATCATAAAACATCATAAAGCGTCTTACATGCTCTATTTTGACTGTATCGCGACGCCGTAATATGTATTAAAGTCATTATGTCTCTTTTTATCACGTATCTGCTGTGAAAATATAATAATCTATTAATATTATAAAATTGTTAAATGTCAAGTTTTGTAAATCAAAGATATTAAAAAAAAACTACTCCGATGAATTAAGGGCTTCTGAAACAAAATCCGTCGATGTTTGTTTGTTTGTTCGAGCTTCACGCAAAAACTAGCCGGTAGATTTTGATCAAACTATTCCAGTCTTTAAGGTACTATACCGACTTAAATATTGCGATATTTCATCAAAAGTGGTCCAGTAGAAATGAAGATACAGCTTAATCTTTGTTTTGATAGCTGCCCTTAACATACCAGAGCTCAACTAAAAGTGCTTTTCATATAAATCTATTATGATTGTGTCGGGATTTTCCATGTAGTGGAAAACAGACAATCACGAGGGTGGTGCCGCGGGCAAAAACTAGTAACATTCTGAACACCTTTCACACGCACTGATCTAGTCCCAATCTAGGATTTCTGTATCTTGGGTACTACGATATACATACTTATATACGTAGATAAATACTATACATAAATAGATAAGTACGTCCATGACTTGGATACTAACATTTGTGCTCATCACACAAAGTTTGTCCCTACCAGGATTCGAACCTGGGGCTCATTGGCACAGAAAGCAGGGTCACTGTCTACTGTGCCAGTCAGTCGTCAAATAAACTGAGGGATGCACCAGAATAATTGGCAGGAGATGTAGTATCTACTGCGATTATTATTACATTATCGAGAGACATTGGAGTGGAGATTATTTGATGAAGGAGGTCCTCAGTGGGTTCATCATAGGCTGATGATGACGTGCCTTTTGTGACACATCTGTTCGGGTCGGTAGCATGGACGTGTAACAGATGAAATAATGATTACTATGATTAACCTAAATATACAAGGGATAATACTATTTTTTGATTGAAAAACTGTCTTTAGCTGAAAAACCAACTGCAACGAATATGTACGGTCATTGAATGAAAGATAATAAATTTCGCATGCGTCAAAAATTGAGCTATGGACTGATATAACATTAAATATCCTCAGTTTCATTCCGTGTGTAGATTATCGATTTGTTTACGTCTGCAGATAATTTGTTTACGTATAAAATGACTTTCGACTTGGGGAGCATTTTCATTGGTCGATAAAGAAAGTATTCGCGGTGCGGGAGGTTTTATCGGTGGCTGGAGTTTTTATTGGTGCCTCGAGTGCGGAGTATCCCTCCCGGGCTGTTGTTTATCGACCGTTTTATCGACCGGCTAATTTCAATAGCCGTGATCCCGCCAGCGCGAGGTCCCTGTATTATATGTATTGCTCTCGGGTAACTCCCTGGTTGGTAACTCGTTACCAAACAATGAAAATATGCCCTTCGACCATCATGTGTTCCGTTATAGACAGCCCCAAACAGGAGTGTATTATTTTCAGGGTTCATCTACTATACTAATATTATAAAGAGGTAAAATTTGTTTGTTTGCAAGTTTGTATGTAAGGGGGTAATCTTCGGAACTAATGATCCAATTTTAAAAATTTTTCACTGGTAGAAAGCTAGATTATCGTTGAATGAAAATAAATAAATATAAATATATATAGGCTATAAACTATATACATGATATAATCATGTATATTAGCCGAGCTATCACAGTGTTTGTCTAGGAAATCTGAAAGCAATACGATTAAGAAGAAATTATGGCGCAAACCGCGGAGTTTTCGAGTAGATAGGAGTTTCACGTGAGCGGAGTAGCGGGCAAAAGCTATTGTGTAGACACAGCATGTTTGTGCGATCCTTTAATCCACCATAACTTCTAAACGCAATATCTGATTTAGATGTGTGAGGTATCCTTAGAATTCTCAAATTGCTTTGGTGACATGGGTTAGGTGAAATATAAAAAAATATGCTCAGCATCGTCGAACGGTACTCGTGTTTTATTAGTAATTAATAAAGCTTGTTACGTTTTTTTTTCCAAAAAGCTTTCGTCACATTTAATGTTATCTATACTATTAAAAAATTGTTAAATGTCAATTTTTTAAAAATCGAAGATATTTAAAAACAAACTACTCAAACCAACTAATTAAGGGTGGTGGTCAGTCCATTTATTGGGTGTTCTTTAATAACAAAAGTAGTGGACTGTATTTTCGGTAAGTAGGAAAGTAGGATACGCACCTGATCTTCCCTTCCTTGAACTTCTTCGATGTTTGTTTGTTTGCACTGCACTAATAGATATATGCACTATGTTTATAAAAGTAACGCCGGCCGGCTGTAATTGACACTGGTGATTTGCTTTTTTTGATAATTTAATAAGTATATAAATTTTGCGTGTCTTCCGTAGCGGTGGTTCGACGTCAAGTGGGCGAGAGAGCACGTCGCCGTTGGGTGCGTAGGAAAGAGAAGGGGACAGTTAAGGGAGCGTATAGAAAAATACCCAACAAAGGGCTTCTGAAACAAAATCCATCGATGTTTGTTTGTTCGGGCTTCACGCAAAAACCAATGGGTAGATTTTGGTTAAATTATTACAGTCTTGAGGGTACTATTCTGACTTAAATACTGCGGCACTTTTCACCAAAATCCGTCTAGTAGAATTAAAGATACAGCTTGATCCCGGTTTTTGTAGCCGCCGTTAAGGTACGAGAGGTTAAGTAAGGGTGGATTTATGGGCAATGGACTTTTATCTATACTATTATACAATTGTTATGTCAAATTTTCAAAAATGAGAGATATTTAAAAACAAACTACTCTGATCGACTAATTAAGGGCTTCTGAAACAAAATCCGTCGATGTTTGTTTGTTTGTTCAGGCTTCACGCAAAAACATAGGGTAGATTTTAGTTAAATTATTTTAATCCTAAAATTACTATTCTGACTTAAATATTGTGGCATGTTTTATTAAAATCTGTCCAGGTGGATTGAAGATTAGTTTGATCCCTGTTTTAGTAGCCGCCGTTAAGGCATGACAGCTCAAGTAAAAGTTGTTCTTATGCTTTTTGCTATAAATTAGGATTAATTTCTGTATCGCGGGGACTTTACAAACATTAAAATAACGGAAACACAAGTCGAATTATATGATTTTGTCGGGATTTCCGATGTAGTGGAAAATCGACATTCACGCGGGCAGATCCGCGGGCAATGGCTAGTTATGTTATACTGCAGTATTCTCTGTTGATAAAACCGACCGTTAATTTGATTGCTTTGTTAATTAACGTGCAATAAATAATATTGTCGTTGTACGGCGGCGGTATAATAATGGGTCACTGCATCGCCACCCTTGGGCGCTACCGCAATCAGCTGAGCGATGTTTTTTTTTTAAATAATTTTATATAGCTTTCGGGGCGGGGGTTTTGTGTGTGTGTCACTCACGCAACACAGAACTATCCCCATGTATACTTGAGTATGTTCGTGTAAATGTGAACCTGTATATGTGTATGTTTATATATGTATCTGTCGGTCGCATGTCGCGCTCTCTCTCTGTCCCTGTCGGAGTACCAGCGCTGCATGCGTCTAATGGTCTAAACGAATGGTAGTTCGTAGTTGTAACGGATCGTCGAATATAGGAACCGGGCATTAGCCGCAGCCGCAGCCGAGACACGGACCGATTTCTGTCGCACACACATTTTTTTCTTGTGAAATTGCTTATTCGTAGGTATATACTTAATTTATTTTTATTTCTCGTCTATATACTTAACATACTTTTATTTATCTGTGTATTAAATATACACAATGTGTATTAAATATAAAAAAAATTTGTTTCACAAATATACGAATAAGCAATTACATAAAAGTAAGTTAAATACTTACTTTTACGTAATTGCTTATTCGTATATTTGTGAAACAAAAAATTTTTTTTTCTTTCTTCCTTTCTTTCGATGTCACGATAATGGACATCAGGGTTAGCCTGCGATTCAGCCAAAGTTTACGATCTCTAAGATGCTTGCCAAGTGTGGAGATTACGGTGAATTCCTTCCTTTTGTGGAAGTAGGAGGAGGGGAAGGCGTGATAGAATCCGCGATGAGTTAATCCGCAGGAGAACGAGAGTCGCCGACGTGGCTCAAACGATTGCAAAGCTGAAGTGGCCGTGGGCGGGGCACTTAGCTCGCTCGCATCAGCCTCCCTAGCCAAGTTGACTTTGTAAAAAAATGACATTTCTAATTGGAATGACATTTCTAATCGACAAGCCACCGTCATTGCAATACATTTTTCGTTTCTATTAGCGTTCACGATTGTTTAAAGTCAACTTGGCTAGGGGGGCAGGAGACCCGTTTGTTCGTTTGTCCCCTCTTATATAAAGAATATTCAAGCCGGCGTCCCATAGTCCTGAGTGGAAACTATAATTCACCTCTCGCTGTGATTCTCCAACACCTATTAACACTCATACATAATTTCATATATTTTAAATTGTGTACGTGTGCCATATATTTATCTATATATTATGAAACGAAATCTTTAATTGATCAAACTACATTTTACTTTGCAGGCGGCCATGAAATATGTAACTTACATTTTGATTGATTAAGCGAAATATGTAATTTACACACATTTTCATGGTTTAAGCAGAAAGAAAAAGGTGTTTTAGAAAGTCCTATGGTACCCAATCCTTGTTAAGTGTAGCTTACCATATTTGCTGTGTGTACATTGATAGACAGAGTACTCCATATTGGTGCTGTTGTAACAGAACTTAACTAAATTTAGTCCCTCCCTATATTTTTCTAATGACGCCAAAACGAGATAGCTACAATTTTGGTGCTGTCAGTTTCGTTTAGACACGTCAAAATTAAAAGATTTAGACGCGATCTCGGAACATACACATAATATTAAAGATACGCAAAAACATTTTTTTAACCGTTTAACAAAATGTACGTCGGTACTCGCTATAAATGTTAGCTGTCTCGTTTTGGCGTTTGACATTAGAAAATGATAGGTAGAGACTAAATATTAAATTCTGTTACAACAGAATCATCACCATTGTCTGCCAATATAACATATTTTACATACATAATAAACAAGAAATGGAAAGTGTACATTGTACAATCTTATCACAATATACGACCTCTTTCAGACATCTTTTATGTATACACAAGTGTATATTTTCGTTTGAAAAATAACAGATATATATCCCATTACGTTCTTATTATATTCATGAGAAAAAAGATCAAAGCGTAGTTTTGACATGAAACGGATAGGTTAAATTCCGCTTCGTCTGATCGATGTGTTTGCGATAGACGGTGGTTCTGTGGTGGGTAGGGACACAGAGAGGTGGTTTCAGACGACCTACATCATTGTGATACATATAAATATGTATCTATGTTATGTATATATGAGACATTAGCTTTTGACTGCGGTTCCGCCTGTGTGAATGTCGGTTTTTCGCTACATGGGAAATCCCGACATAATCATACATCATACATTTATATAAAAAGCCTAAGACCACTTTTAGTTGACCTCTCGTACCACAATGGCGGCTACTAAAACAGGGATCAAGCTGTATCTTCAATTCTACTGGACCGATTGTGATGAAACATGCCGCAGTATTTAAGTCGGAATAATGTCTTTAAGACTGTAACAGTTTGACCAAAATCTACCCATTGGTTTTTGCGTGAAGCCCGAACAAAGAAACCAAAAAAAAACATCGACGTCTTTAAGAAGCCCTTAATAAGTCGCTCTGAGTAGTTAGTTTTTAAATATCTTTGATTTCTGAAAATTTGACATTTAACAATTTTATAATAGTATAGATCAGAAGTTCCCAGACAT
>WUAW01020423.1:3707-15267 GCA_017165845.1 Thaumetopoea pityocampa | reverse complement strand
AATTTTAGTTTTAATTAATAAGTACTTTAATTTTAATTTTAGTTTAGTTGTAATAGTCTTTTGATATCATCACCATCAACAACATCATCATCAGCCCACGAAAGTCCACTGCTGGACGTGGACAACCTCCTTGAAAGGGAGGTAATCTCCACGCTTGGCAAGTGCCTTGAAGATCACACTAGATTTTGATTGAATAAAAGGATAACGTTGCTGCGTATTATTTTGGTGGTTGCTTATTTAGCTGGTTCTCACACAGGTCATCTTAAGCATATTCGGCGCTGGGGTGCGAAAGTCAGCTCCGTTCGCGTGGTCTCATTGTAGTAGGTACCTATCGAAATTTAATGCGGTCGTCTTGCGCCCCGTAGGACCCTGCGCCCGGGTGCACGGCACCCCCTGAACCCCCGGGTAAAGACGGCCCTGATCACAGCATTCATAGTAAGAAATACAGTGACGCTGTTATTATGCCGGCGCAACGCAGCATCTTCTAGTGTATTAAATACATATTAATATTCAATTTTCATCGTTAAAGATATATTATTACAGATTCTATTCCTTTGAACAATAAACAATGCTAATCTTGTTCTATTTTTCTGCCGGTGTTATTAGAATCGCTAAGTAATTTGACTTGAAATGGTGCTACGTGTTTCTTTTACTTTGCAACTGTGGCTTCGTTTTGTGAGATGACTTTAATTAAATAAGCCTATCTGCTTTTAGTGAATTGCGGATAAAATAATGTTTATTTTTCTTTGACGAATATGCAATTAATATCAGTAATTTATGTCTTAAATCGTTGATAATGTAAACGACTGTTTTTTTATATTTGAGAAACAAACACATGAGAGAATAATAATACTTAAAACTAAACCAAAAAATTTTATAACACTGTCAATAATAACGTTTGCAATATAGACAAAATAAGACTTCCTTATCATATAATTTGTACAAACACGCACACACTCACACTTACTACTCCCGGGAGAAATACACAGATATTTCCGTAGGCGGTAGTACAGCCGTATATCGCCGACGGGATTCAGATCTAATGTGACGGGTGGATAAACCTGTCGTCATACTTCGTAGGTATATAAGATTGGTTTCTCTACGGAGTTTCCCTTTACCTAAAGCAAAATCAAGAATTTTCAGCAGTTATCTAAATAATCTTTAAGGATATGACTAAATATGTAATTCTAAATAAGAATTGATTTCTTTATATGTTGCTTATGATGGAATAGTGAGATTCAAACAACGGAAGAATATATCGGGCAAACGTCAGTGGAAGTGTCGGAAAAGGGCGACTGAGAAAAACTTACCTTGATCAAATTAAAAACTTGTTTTAAAAAGATCAAGTTAACAGCACCCTTAATCGACGTAAGTGTATGATAAGATGTATGTGAATAAGACGAGAGAGGATCGTTGTATGCGGCGAACTGTAATCTTTGCTTACCCTAATGGGATGCCGGCGTTTATATTGCTCCAGTTTCTGTGTATAAAATATTGTTTGTTTATAAATACATTTTGCGATACATCCGCGTGATTGTGGCATGGCGCGTGCCACATTCATATAATTGCCGACTGGTGAAGCCGCATAGCTGCCATCACAATGTTTTAGTTCAGTGACCATGCAGTGTGCAATTTAAAAGCAATTGGATAGTGTGCAATTTAATACCTTATCATTGTACATTCATTATTTATCATAGAGCTACTACTAATTAGGTATTATCTAGGCTTCTGCGGACTATTAAAAAATGTTATCGTCTATTGTGACCTGTTGGTATTGGACTGTCCAACGTATTTTATAGTAATAATACAAAAGTTATTTATTATTGATTGTATTCAAACGAGTTAGTTACATATAACTATGAAGAGAGCCATGTCTATAGTTTCTTCCGAGACTGGGATATCCGTAGCTTGTAGCATTAGCATGAGATCAGCATTGAAGTAATATAATCTATGAGAAAGAAGGGTTCTCGAATGCTTGAACGGTGATCATGGATTGGAAAGCGCATCATGGGTAGACCTCCCTCTTTATGGACCGAGGATTTCGTTGGGAGATAACCGTCCATTGCGGCGTCCTCTGAGGGAGGTCTATATCCAGAACTGTATGTTATCGTGCTGATGACAGAGGTGTATTAATATATGTTATAATTAATTTAAAAGAGGAAGCAGTTTGTGGACCTGTGACCTAGCTAGCCACGGCTAAATTTAGTGGGTTACTCATTCTAACATTTAACACTATTACTTTAACACACAATGTACACGTTCCATTTTATGTATGTTATTTTGTAAAATTTGTTATATATTTTGGCGTGCAGTAAACGGTATATCTATTTGAGGTTTACACCTGATTACCCCTTGTTTTGGAAGACACGCCTCAGCTGAGTTTTAAATAACACTGGTTGTCGTAGAGATTATTAGAAACTAGCTTATGCCTGCGGCTCCACCCGCGTGATTGTCGGTTTTCCGCAACATGGGAAATCTCGATACAATCATAAGTTTATATAAAAAACCTTTAACCACTTTTAATTGACCTCTCGTCCCTTAGCGGCGGCTAATAAACCAGGGATCAAGCTGTATCTTCAATTCTACTGAACTGATTTTGATTAAACATGTCGCATTATTTAAGTCGGAATACTACCTTTAAGACTGTAGTAGTTTAACCAAAATCTACCCGCTGGTTTTTGTGTAAAGCCCGAACAAACAAACAAACAAACATCAGCGGATTCGGTTTCAGAAGCACTTAATTAGTCGATCTGAGTAGTCTGTTATTAAATATCTTTGATTTTTGAAAATATGACATTTAACAATTGTATAATAGTAATAATAGATAGATGATGTAAGAGTTAGTCGGTCACCACAACCCACACAGTCATATCTCCTGCCGTAATAGCAAACCCGGACCCAGGACGGGATAGTGGTAGAGCGAGGAAGATATAAATAACACATATTTCTTTGAGATTTCTCTTGCGATGTTGTGTCACGAATAATACTGCTAAGTGTATTCACTGCGCTTTATATCCTGTCAAACTAAGATATCACAACCAAGAGTACTTATCTTGCGGAAGTTACAGTCCGCAAAATTCTACTCTTTCCTTTGTTATGGTAGTGCTTTCCTGTTGTCGAGGTTCGAGACAGGTATCAGATTATAAAGACTCCTTGAAAAAATACCGAATAAAACGAGATCAGAATAAAGATGAATGGGTTATTATTGCCCTCTAAGTACAAGGAAATCAAACAAAACATTGAATTAAAAACTTTATAAAATATGACTCGACATGACTTATGACTTGGTCAAACTAGGACTTTAAAATTGGTACACTCTGAAATTTCGTACATGTATAGACATGACCTACCATGAGCATATGTACAAGGTCGCTCAATATGATTTTGGAAATATATTGAAACTTTAAGAAGCGTTAACTTAAATTATCCTCTCACCCATCTAATACATCTTCAACTACGTTTTGAAAGTTGTTCAATTCTTTTGGACTTAAAAGCTTGATCCTGGGTATAAAAAAGATTATAGCGCAAATGACCTTTTTATCTCAATAAAACACCCAATTTATAACACGTAAGTGCTATTTCAAATTGGTAATAAAGTTAATGTGTAGTTTTTTAAAATGATATAAACACATTTTTATAGAAAAAAATGAACTAAGATACGCACATAAAAGATACACATAAAGATTTTGTTCAATAATGATAGGATAATGACGACTCGGTAGAGCCTAACTTTTTTGAAGCTTAACCTCATTTAAATCAGCTGTAACGGTATGATTTAAATGAGTCGTAAACATTCAAATATTAATAGGTTTAATATGACGACAGACTCATCAAAACCAGGTTACTGGCTGAATGAGTTGATGGCGCAAAACTATGCGTGATGTCCGGACATACCTATTAATGATTTTATTACTGTCGAAGTGCGAGCTCACGAGGTACATTGGTTGGCATGTGCTGTGGCTTTGAGGTTACTGGGTAACTAATTGACTGCATGAATCGCGTGACACTTACTACGATTGGACCGTTATATTATTTTAGTTTTTCATGATATTGTATAACTTGCCGAGCGGTGCTGGCATAAAAATAGCTTTACTTATCGTCTCCATATCATAGCTAGTTAGAGAAAATAATATAGAGTGCTGGGTTTTTCTATCCACATAAAAAGGATATAAGTAAATTATATTCCCAATCAATTGTTTTTTCAAGGCTTAACACATAGTATATCACAAAATTTCATGTTGACAATTCAATTTTATTTTTACGAAACACAGATAAAGAATGGTGATATTCTAAAACACCAGAATCTCAGTAAATAGTTAACGAGTGGATAGACCGACCACTTTATTATATTGTTATATAATAAATACTATATTAAAATGTGTTAATCTGGCGTGCAATAGATTATGTACAATAAATATATATATTCGGTTCAATTCTATAGACCCATAGCGACTAAAAAATTCGCTGATTTCTGTATTATGCTAATAGGTACCTAATGTCGTGGACGTCGGAACTGATTACGCAAATGTACAATAATATTTACACGAGACTGAGCTTTTGAAATCAGGGTAATTTTGAATTGAATTTTTTTTATTTGAACCAATTTTTGTTCGTTTGTAATCTGTTATACCTAATTAGTAAAAGACTTTACTTGTATAAGAGTGTGGATGATGTATTTCAAGGATATTTATGAAATTAAATTAAAATCTCACACCGAATCTGTACTGTACCGTATTTAATGACTACTTGTTGAGATGATAAAGAAGTTTGTCCAAATCTTGTCCGGAAGGACTGTGAGTTCCACCAACACGATGTTACAGTCGTAGCCATACACGGGTATGGCAAGTACTACGCAAGTGTGTAGATGCCAGCTTGAGTGAATAAATATTTATTATTATGAACTGTAATAATGTTTTTTATTATTGTTACAGGTAATCATCGCTTTAAAACAGAAATAAGGTTAAGTATAATGTATGATGTACGGCTTACGAATTTTGAGTCGTTTGTGTTGGGGCCTCTGGACCCGTGGGGATCCAGGTCAAAAAACTGTCAACGCGTCAGGTAATCGTCAGCATTCTGGCAGCTATCACGATCAACGTATAGTTATTGCTATACAACGGGAAAATGCGACCGGCGTGATGGGTACTTTTTAACGATAGTAGTGCGCCTTTTCTAGAATAGTTTAATTCTATTATATAAGTATATTAATTTCCATTTATATATAAAATAAGTAATAAAAATTTTAAGATTGAAAAAAAATCGTCACTTTATGATTTAGCATTGTATGAAGTATTAATTAGTAGATTAATTCGCGATACATATCGCGATAAATTTTTAATATTTTATTATATTTATGTTTCGCTCGAGTTGCACCAACCGTGGTCGCGAGCAGAATGAAGGTATTCGATGTCGTTAATCATTGACAATTGTTCTTCTACCCCCCAGTATGGATATCTAACGAAGTAATTATAAAAAAATCGTCAAAATTTATAAACACTAATTATTAGTACATACATACACTCATGCCAATATCCCATAAGGGTAGGCAGAGACCATAGTATATGCTACATACATACATACAGTCACGCCTCTTTCCCATTGGAGTAAGCAGAGACCACTTCTTTCCACCTGCTACGATCGTTCAATGTAGCAGAGTGGCTATCCGCAACCCAAATTTCGCCACCGCGGGCAACGAGACGTGTCGGGTGGCGCACCACGACGCCGCCATTTTGTAAGGTTAAAAATGTTAAAGTTCATTGCGTTCCTGCGGCTTAATGGAGAGGAAAGGAAAAAGGATGAGGTAGGAAAGGTGTATTGAGCAAGGAATATGGAATTTTGGAATAGGATTATAGGATAAGGATACTACTATCTTGGAAGGAGTAAGAAGAGACAGTAATAGCACGGGGGGCCGGGGCCGCTTACCCGTATACTTAAGTCTATTTGCCGGACAGGCCAAAGGACTCAGTACTCCCTGACTAATTATTAGTATCCAGTATTAGTAATATTATTAGTACTATAATTTTGATACAATAATAGCTATGGGTGTGGGACATCAACTGCTGGTTATAGTTATAATGGAACGTCGCAAACTTGAATTCTCTATATAATAAGGAATTGGTGGTAGTCGCAGTGAGTGTAGTCGTTGCATTTTTAAATATACATGACGACTATTGTTAAATCCCGGTAATATATTTCTGTCGCCTCTTATGACATCTAAGTATGAAAAATGTATTGATTAACCTGCCGATTACCTCACGGTTTGGAAATACTCAAACACTCACTCTAGTTTGAGTTGCCAATGTATATCTCAAAGATATCTCTTATACATCCCCTTTCTAGCATATTCTAAAGCAAAAATAAATCACATTAAACGCATGCAGAAATTTCGTTAAATGCATTTTGCTGTTGAAATTTATGACACAAAGTTTTCTATAGAAGTTAAACCGCACGGAAGAACATTATTCAGTTAATTTACGTCGACGCGAAATTGTTGAAATGAGGGAATGTTTGAATATTACTATAATTTATCATACTACATAGTCTTATAAATACTGATAAATAGATCTCAAATATTAGACAGCTCGGGCCTTTCTTTACATTAAAATATTTTATTTCTTCTTATTTATGAAATTATTAAGTATAATAATTTAAATTACTTATGATTAGTCCTTGTAATATCAGTTTTTGGTTAGTAATATTTGTACAACATTTAACAATTTAGAACTTTTAAAATGTAAGCAAATTCATACGTAATACAAATTGTACTAGTAATACTCACAAATTCACGTTTCATGGATTATTTTGTGATTGGTTTATTATATGAAAATAACTGTATATTTTTTAAGAAGGAAACACAAAAATCTCCGCGTTACATAATGTTTCTGGATTGTATATCGGTTTCTTAATTTATTTGAGCAAAAATTAAGGTTACACCAAGCAAGTTAAACCACGTAACTCCCACTGGTTTTCTCGATGTTCTGTTTACTAAGTATCGAAAATTACCTCAGTATTATTTTTATACACGAAACATAGATCAGTGGAGGGGTTACGTGCTTCGAGCTAGTTAACTTATTAAATTTGCACAACCTCGTCTGGTCCGTGCACCAACGTGACCCCATATCGAACGCTTCGCCAGTAATATCCACTTTGCATGCGCGCTCCTGCCCAGACTGAATAAATTTTGTTTGTGTAGTATCCACTGATTCAGAAAGGTAGATAAAACTACAACAGCTTTATTACATTGATAAAAACTTTCGCCGAACTACTCTCGTCATATTGTAGGGAACGTACTAGGGGTAAAATAGCTTCGTATTTTTTTTCGAATAGAGATGTCGTCATGAATTCTATAGATATACATATTTCATGCTGCTGTTCGATGCTGCTATTACAATATACTAGCGCAGCCAGCGTTACCATAGCGGTGAATATTATATCACTTTCTTGCTGCAATGTTACCAACAGCTTTTCCCACGGTATTTTAATAAAACATATCATATGAGAGTCATTAGGAGACACATTTTATGTTCTATATATTCTAATTAGTACCGCTAAATGTCAAAGTTTGTAGTTTTGACGTGATGGAGTCACAAACATCTATAATCATTTGAAGGTCATCAGTTCAAAGCTACTATAACTTGACAGCTTTTGAGGTTAAATCTGTAGAGTTGTGCATGATTACGAGGAAAACACGCGGGCGTAGTGTACGCATGCGCTGTGGCTGGCGGGACCAGCTACCCCTTCCATTACCTGAAACACCTCACTCCTGCACGTTGTGCTATAACCGGCCATGTTTTATGGTTTTAGTTAAAACCGGCGCTAGTCGATATTTGCTACCACATATGGTCGTGTCGTATGATGACATAAGCTTTAATATTATAGCAAATGGTACGATTTAATCGTCATATATACTCATATGAACTTCTTGAGTACCTCAATAAATTCAAAGTTATATACGTATGTGCGTATTCCTGTAATATATTTTATTATATAAGTCTATTTTTTATCTTATATTTATGTATTTGTATGTAATAGTGTATGTATTAGTGTATTATATAAGCATAAGCTTCAGTTAAGCTTGTCTCTCATACAAATTTATTTTCTGTCAGACACTTAACCTACTTTATGTTGTCTGGAAAACGATATGACGTGTAATAAGTAGAGTAATAGCTTAGATAAAGTTTGAGAAACATAATTACCATCAAAAACTCTAATTATGTCGTTTTACCTGTTTATACATTTTATTGTACAAACAGGTCACAGCCATAAAGGTTACTTCTTGCAATTGCTAAAATATTTAGTCGTTTAATCAGATCATTTCTAGATTTGTAATCTGCTTAAAAGAAGCACTTTTTGTCTTGGCATGGCGTGAGCTGACATTGTCGGAGGCTGGCGAGGCGCCGACTGTCGAGAGTATTAGGTATTCCTCTATGGAGTTCAGATCATACTGTAGGAACTTTCTGTCAACTGACGACTGATTGATACAGAGGTAGAGAGCCCTGCTTTCAGTGCCAATTAATCTCGGGTTCGAATCTTGTTGGGGACAAAGTTTTTGTCATGAACACAAATATTTGTATTTGAGTCATGGACGTATTTATCTATATATATATGTATAATATTTATCTATATAAGTATGTATATCGTTGTCTAGTACCCAAGGTACAGGGAATCCTAGTAGAGACTAGACCAGTGTGTGTGGAAGTGTCCAGATTATTATTATTATATTTTATCCTCGAAAGCTAAAACACAAATGCAACTAAACATTTAAAAATATTGATTGTATGTTCTTAGATACGTATTAAAAAAGTACAATAGAATTGTGGCAGCCCAACTAAGTACAATAGTTTGTTTATTCACTGGACGTAAATGGAACAGCGAACGACTGGAACAAAACAAAACAGAATATTGGGCTGTCTGTTTGGAGGTACACGTTTGTAGAGTAAATAAAAACGAATAAATTTGAGCTAGCGCATATTCAATAAAATATTGTGCCCACATTTGTATAAACGCGCACACATAGTACACGCCGCCATAGTATTTGGCATTTCTCCAAAGTTTGAGCAGTTCCCCACAAAATGTTCTCTTAGCCGGCCATTCCCTCCTGTTGTTGTCAAGGGTATAAATTATGTGGTATTGTTTTTCCTTAACTAGAAACTAGTGCAATGTTTGAATACTATACTTATGTTTAATTTTAACAATGACTATATAAAGTAGTTTGTCTTGCTTTGTTCATAGGGTTTTTTTTTTGTTCCAAGTTAATAAAAATTACTGTAATTTTAATACAGATTGATTGTTTATTTATAAAACAACCTATTCCTGCTATCATAAATATGAAAGTTTGTAAAGATGTTTGTATATTTGTTACTCAAACACGCGTCAACCGATGAATGGATTTGGATAAAACTTAGCTCGAAGTACCATGTCCTAAATTACACATGGGTTGCTTTTTATTCCGGTATTACGATAATATTTCACTTTAATGTTATTTAAGAAGTTAGTCTTAACGAAAAAGTTTAAATATTTGGATGTTTTCTGTTCATTTGTACTGAAACGGTTGAACGGATTTAGCTGATATTCGATGCACAATTAGGATATAACTTGAAACTAGATATAGGATAATTTTTATTCAAGTATCAGGTACGAGAACTCATGTGCTTCAAATAATACTCAAGTTTGTTAGCTTAAATGAAGGCTTACACCATCAGCTTCGCATAAAATGTGACGCTGAAACGTACGATTTTCAGTTAGATCGATAAATAGATAGAGTACCATTTATTACGAACCAACATAACTTCTTTCAAAAGAGGTGGAACGTGTACTTTAAGCGGTCTTATCGCATTATGCGATCTGTTCCAGCCATCATTGGGATATATCGGTGGGACCCATAATCGGAAAACATGTTTTTGTAAAATTAATCGAAATCGACATGTCGAAGCAAGCAGGGGTACTTTTCTTGATATTAATACGTGAATGCAGGTAATAATATATGTGTGAAACTCAGAGTAAATATCAGAGTAAGTACTATTACTCTAACGTATGAAATACATTATTATACAGAAAACGCTTTTTTTATATTCTAAATTCAGAATAGTAGAAAGTGTAGATTCATTAAAAAGTAGCTGATGTTATGATATCCCATTGTTGGACAAATAAAAAATATACTATAAATGGACAATACTTCGTTAATGGATCTGTTTATTCAGTTGTAAGTGTATCCGAAAACCGAAACTAGAGTTACAGAATAGGATTACGGCAAACGACGCATTTATACAGGGCTTGGGTAAATCCCATCGGACAAAAAAGACAGCACATGGATTCAGCGGCATTAGAGGCAATGTCTTGTAATATAATGTATTGTTTGGATCCCTTTTAGCTTTTTGTGTTATGATTCTTGTATAAAGAGTTTTTGTCAGATTTTATGCTAAGTATAAAGTGGCGATTTTTGGGTTGTTTAATTATGTGATATTTGTGTCATTGTAAAACACCAACGTAATTAATTAATCATTATAGAATATAAGCTATATTCCTCATTGTTGAAACAGCATGTCTTCGTTTAAAACCTTTGATGTGGTGTATTTTTTTTTTCAAAATATAACTAAGAGTATAAGCAAATAGCTTAAACCTATTTTGTTTATACGTTGGAATTTTGATCAATGAGGATGTATGCTTATTTTTTTTTAGTAAATATATGTTTGTAATTAAATAAGAATTCATACTGCGAAATTTGGTGGCGGTTCATCCCCAATCCATGTTCGTCCCCACTTCAGGGGTAATGACATCCCCTGATGAATTCCCCTGAGGGGAATTAGGCCGTAGTCTACCACGCTGGCCTGGTGCGAGTTGATAGACATCACACACCCATGTGGGCATGCAGATTTCCTCACGAAGTTTTCCTTTCGCCGTTAAGTACATCGGTGTTTACAGTGTAGACCGTACGTGAAATAGAAATAACTCAGTGGTACGGGATTGGGTTGAACCTACGTCCTTTCGATCGCAAATCGTATCTGGCATCACTACACCACCAATGTAGGTACTAATTAAGTACGTTGGTGGTACATAATTATAATTAAATTAATTTCGAATTTTGGTGGCGATTAATTATATTCAATTTAAATTTTTTTTCATGCTAACCACATAGTTGCACTGAAATGTAAGTATAATTCGATTATTCTATATTTAAGTTGGTTGGTGAGGATCACTGGGTCTCGCTGGAAGCAGGTGGCTGTGGACCGGTCGCGCTGTAATTCGATTGGAGAGGCCTATTTTCAGCAGTGGATAGCTACGGGCTGAAATGATGATGATGATATTAAAGTTGTGTTTAGAACCAACTACCCGTTCACATCTGTGTGTTTTTGAAATGGCGTGTTGTAATTGATGTTGTGGAGTCCCTTGAGTTTGTGTTGTTGTGAGATGTTAACACAAATTGGAATTTATATAATTACGCCAAGCAGAAGGACGATAAACTGTATCATTTGAGAGAATTCCAAATATTAATTAAAAAGGACTGCATAGTTTTCCCAGAGTTTATAAATCATGAAGCTACATTAGCTTATCGTGGTTGCTA